>OY740808.1:12155941-12282179 GCA_963514005.1 Raja brachyura
GGACGCTAGAACAAAGAGCCGGTAACAAGAAGGATCTCGACCCGAAATGTCACCCATTCCATCTCTCCCAAGATGCTGCTTGTCCCGCTGAGATAATTTAGCATTTTGTGTCTATGTTCGGTTTAAACCAGCATCTACAGTTCGTTTCTACACACGGGGGTCTTGCCTTCCGAGCCCTCAAGGTGGGCTGCAGGTGCACCCAGGGCATGAAGGCTGAAGGTGGCCGGATGGAGGCGATGGCTGCTTCGGACCTTAATGGCCAGCTGCAGCTGGGACTTTGAAACCTTGTGACTCTTGCATATGGATTCAGCGGGCTGTTTCTATACATTCTGTACTTAACTTGGGAGTGTACTTATATATGGCAATAATCTTACTAAAATGTAAGCAAAAAACAAATTTCACTGTACCTTGGTAAATGTGATAATAAAGAACCATTGAAAATGGTGGCCATTTCACAGAACCCCAAGGCGTTATTTTCCTGTTCTAAAGTATTTATAAAACTAGCAAGGTTTCACCATGGGCAAGTACTTAACTTAAATATTTATTCATACAATCCAAATATGGGTTTAGCTTAATATCTCTGAACAGTGAATAAACAAAGTCGGTAAGTTATCTCAAGTGCAAAGCATGATTTCATTAAGAATTGAAAGTTCGTCAGTTAAAATTTAATTTAGAAAGAGTAAATATCCTGAATCTCCATTCTGGATTATCTTCAGGTAAACTTGTCCATAGAATATCACCCTATTCCAGATAGATTATGCATGGATTTGCTTTACATTAGCTTGCGATGTTGTTTGGGAAGGGTGGGTGTGAACTTTGCACTGCAGTTCCCCTGAACCGCGACTGTTTTTACAGGTTCATTTTCATTAGTCATTATATTTTTGGTAGCTGAAGCGGACAGGCCTAAGCAACACCAAAAGAGCAGTATGAATGGCCAGCTCCTTTTCATGAATTTCTTATGCACTTTAGTTCAGGTGACTATTTCTCCATTTCTTAGATTTGCAAATAGATTAGGCAGATGGCATTTAATTGGAATATTGTGATAATTTAGTTAATCAGTTCTGCCAAAACGAGGAAGAAAGGTCTCCATCGTTGATCGCACTGCCATCCAGCCAGATTGCTGTGGCTGGAATTAGTGTATCGTTTTGTGCATGAATCTGTTTTAATCTAATTACTGTGCTCCCTGAACTGAGATTTACTTGCTGCTTGCATGACTTGGCCAGTTGCCATGTGTTAGTTAGACATTAGCTGCAAAGTAATTGCGTGTCGTGTGTATGTGTGTGTGGCTGATTGCGTGTCTGTGGGGCTCTAAGGAGTACTCATATTAACCTAATTGCAAATGGCCAAACAGCTGATGTCTTCAAGGAGCAGGGGACTGCTGTTGCATAGGTGCATTTCATTGTGTGCCTCGCTGTAGAGTTAACTGTCTCCTTACCATCCTGGGCTATTCTATATGGCAAAAAAAAACACGAAAAAAATCAACAAATTGTCATCTTATATGGAGAAGAGTTTAAAAATTAATGCACCAGATGGAAATTGCACTGTAGGGATCTGTTCAACTACAGAGTTTTTATATCCTGGTGCTGGATGCTGCATGGAACAATGCTGTTAACATGATAAAGTATCTATTCACAATATTGCTATAATTAGTGACCAGAATGATTCTTTGGCAGAAGGATGGACACAAAATGCTGGAGTAACTCAGCGGTTCAGGTAGCATCTCTGGAAAAAACGGATGGGTGACTTTTCAGGTCGGGACTCTTCTTCAGGCTGATTGTAGGTGGGGGGAGGGGGTAAGATCTGGAAGTAAGAACCAGGGCAAATCAGGGATGGCAACAGATGCCCTCAGGCAGGGAGGTTCCTCCAATGGCTGATTGTAAGCTAGGGATACTGTGATCCCAAGAGGAATGCATCATTGTGAACTGTGGTACTGATTAATGCCTTTCAGTAGAGGAATGGTGGCAACGGGGAAGGAAGGGGTGAGCGGAAGAGAGCGTTTGTCAAAGTAACCTAAAATTAGAGAATTCAACGTTCATACCGCTGGGTTGTTAAGCTGCTCAGGCAAAATATGGGGTCCTGTTCCTCCAATTTGCCTGTGGCCTCACTCTGGCAATGGAGGAGGCTCAGGACGGAAAACTCACAATGGGAACAGGAAGCGGTTAATACGGTTATTAACTGGAATATCCAGTTGGCCTTGGTGTTTCAGCGAAATGGTAACCAAAACCTTGCTTGGTTTGCCGATGTACAGAAGATTCTATGGCAGCCCTTGAAACAAGGTTTTACACGTACGACACCCACCTTGAGAAGTTTGAATGATGCTAGGTACAAAGACAAGCATGTCTTGAATATTTTGGTCTTCAATTACCCCCTAAATTAACAAACACTCATGATCACACATTCTGTGGACCCTGATTTCACACACAACATAAACAGTGCTTTACAACTGAAAGAAGATCTGTTGATTGTGGGAATCAATCATTTCAAGTTTTCATTTTATTACAATATTTTCAATAAGGCTAAAAAGAAATCATAGATTGGAGTAGAAATTTTTTTTAAAATTATGCATGACTCAATTTATGATAAACCGATGCACTCTCGCCTAATCATCTTTATGTAGTAAGGGTTTCCAAGTTCCACCTTCTAGCTGTTGTGAAATGTGCTTTTATCGCTAGAACACTTGCTGGGTGGCTAGCGAGGAAATCAGATGACCATTTGCGGCTTCAAGGAATTTTATATGGATAAACATGAGTTTCCTTTCCTTAGCCTTCATTGGTTTCTTGGATGAAATGCGCTGTCAAAGAATGCTGGCAGATAAAACAATTGCAACCTAACATTGCTTGAACAGCTTGAGCAAATAATGCTGGCTGCACCTTCAGGTTCAATGAATTAGAATTTGAATATAATAGGTTTAGTTAATGGATGATTTATCTCAGGCATCTTACACTCCAGTGGCTCGTTGGAAGTCTACTGCTTAATATATTTTTCTGAGCAGCATCTGCTTCATAGCAGAAGCATGGAAAAAAAATGGTGACATCGTTTAACTGCTCTACAGAGCATATGATGCCCATATACAACGTATCGGTTTAGCACACAATATCAATGATGGGAGTCTTATATATGAGCAAAGTAAGGAAGTGCTGGCAATTCTAGTTCAAGTTACATTTAAGATACTGCAGATGGTATAATTAGAAGTCTTGGGGAAACTCAACTCTTGCCATTTATCGTAATATAAAATCCCCAAACAATGTTTTCAATAATAAGATTGATTTTGATTGATGGTTTCTTCTTAAAATGAGGTGTTTTGTAGTTGTAAAGGGGTCTGCATGTGGAGAGTAGCACTGGACACAAATATAAAAGGTGGATTGGCATACCAAGGTCACAAGACAGAGTTAAGAATGAAAACAAAAATCAGGGTTCAAAAGGCTGAATATTCAGAACCCATTTTGGATGTGTTAGATAAATGCAGGCGTTTCGCCACACACACATTCTGCAGGAATTTCTAGATTAAAAACGCAGAATATTATGCCACAAAAGATTGTCATTCATAGAAACAAGGTGCAGGAGGAGGCCATACGGTCCTTCGAGCCAGCACCGCCATTCATTGCGATCATGGCTGATCGTCCGCTATGAATAACCCGTGCCTGCCTTCTCCCCATATTCCTTGACTCCACTAGCCCCTGGAGCTCTATCCAACTCTCTCTTAAATCCATCCAGTAATTTGGCCTTCACTGCAGGGAATTCCATAAATTCACAACTCTCCGGGTAAAAATGTTTTTTCTCAGCTCAGTCTTAAATGACCTCCTATTTATTCTAAAACTGTGGCCCCTGGTTCTGGACTCACCCAACATTGGGAACAGTTTTCCTGCATCTAGCTTGTCTAGTCCTTTTATAATTTTATATGTTTCTATAAGATTCCCCCTCATCCTTCTAAACTCCAGTAAATATAAGCCTAGTCTTTTCAATCTTTCCTCGTATGACAGACCCGCCATCCCAGGGATCAATCTCGTGAACCTACGCTGCACTGCCTCAATCACAAGGATGTTCTTCCTCAAATTAGGAGACCAAAACTGTACACAATACTCCAGATGTGGTATCACCAGGGCCCTATACAACTGCAGAAGAACCTCTGTACTCCTATACTGAAATCCTCTTGTTATGAAGACCAACATTCCATTAGCTTTCTTCACTGCCTGCTGTACCTGCACGCCCCCAACTTTCAGTGACTGGTGCACAAGGACACCCAGGTCTCGCTGTACCTCCCCCTTACTTAACCTAACCCCGTTGAGATAATAATCTGCCCCCTTGTTTTTGCCACCAAAGTGGATAACCTCACATTTATCTATATTATACTGCATCTGCCACGCATCTGCCCACTCACTCAACCTGTGCAGGTCCCCCTGCAACCTCCGAACATCCTCTTCACAGTTCACACTACCACCTAGCTTTGTGTCATCCGCAAACTTGCTAGTGTTGCTCCAAATTCCCTCTTCCAAATCATTAATATATATGGTAAACAGTTGCGGCCCCAACACCGAGCCTTGCGGCACTCCACTCACCACTGCCTGCCATTCTGAAAAGAACCCGTTCACTCCTACTCTTTGCTTGCGGTCTGCCAACCAATTTTCTATCCATGTCAACACCCTACCCCCAATACCATGTGCTCTAATTTTAGTCACCAGTCTCCCGTGCGGGACCTTATCAAAGGCTTTCTGAAAGTCTAGATACACTACATCCATTGGCACCCCTTCATCCATTTTACTTGTCAAATCCTCAAAAAATTCCAGAAGATTAGTCAAGCATGATTTCCCTTTCATAAATCCATGTTGACTTGAACTAATCCTTTTACTGCTATCCAAATGCTCCATTATTACCTCTTTAATAATTGACTCCAGCATCTTTCCCACCACCGAAGTCAGGCTAACTGGTCCATAATTCCCCGTTTTCTCTCTCGCTCCACTTCTTGAAAAGTGGGATAACATTAGCTATAGTCCAATCCACAGGAACTGATCCTGAATCTATTGAACATTGAAAAATGATCACCAATGCGTCCACTATTTCTAGAGCCACCTCCCTGAGGACAGTGGGATGCAGACCATCAGGCCCAAGGGATTTATCATCCTTCAGTCCCATTAGCCTACCCTATAGTATTTCTCGCCAAACGAAAATTTATTTCAGTTCCTCTACCCCATTAGATCTTCTGTCCTCCAGTACATCTGGGAGATTGTTTGTGTCCTCCTTAGTGAAGACAGATCCAAAGTACCTATTCAACTCTTCTGCCATTTCCTTGTTACCCATAATTATTTCACCCGTGTCTGCCTTCAAGGGACCCACATTTGACTTTGCTACTCTTTTTCCCTTAACATATCTAAAGAAGCTTTTACTGTCCTTCTTTATGTTCCTGGCCAGCTTCCCCTCGTACTTCATCTTTTCAGCCCGTATTGCCCGTTTTGTTTCCTTCTGTTGTCCTATGAAAGTTTCCCAATCCTCTGGCTTCCGGCTACTCTTTGCTGTGTTATACATCTTTTCTTTTAGCTTTATTCTATCCCTAACTTCTCTTGTCAGCCACGGTTGCCTCCTACTCCCCTTAGAATCTTTCTTCCTTTTTGGAATAAAATGATCCTGCCTCTTCCGGATTATGCCTAGAAATTCCTGCCATTGTTGTTCCATCGTCATTCCTGCTAGGATCCCTTTCCAGTCTACTTTGGCCAGCTCCCTCTCATGCCTTCATAGTTCCCTTTGTTCAACTGCATCACTGCCACTTCCGATTTAACGTTCTTCTTCTCAAATTGCAGATTAAAACTAATCATATTATGATCACTATCTCCAAGTTGGTTCCTTGAATGTGCATCTGTCAGCAGACCACGTGCTGGCTGTACTGCTATAAAGATAGACGTGGAGAAGCAGATCACTTCAAAGAATTTAGAGATTAAGAGAGATACAAAAAATTGTTTGATTTTGACCAACGCTGTAGTATGCATTGACATCCAATACACCCCCACCATTGCTAGGGCATTCAATTGCTAGCTGACAGCATCAACAACTCCGATGCTGTCTCTATTGAGTTTGCAAGTTCTCTTTGTAACCCAGCAGGTTTCCTCCAGGTGTGGCGGTTTTCTCACACATCCAAAAGATGTGCGGGTTGTGAGGCCAATGTAAATCTACAATCTACACTACATCTACAATTAGCTCCCTATACTACAATTAGCCTAAAGAAGATTCCCTACCCAAAACATTGACTATCCATGTTCTCCAGACGTGCTGCTTGACCCGCTGAATTACTGCAAAACTTTGTACTTTATTTGTAAATCAGCATGAACAGTTCTTTGTGTCTCCATTTAACCATCCATTCTGTTTCTCAAGTTTGCCCTGACAATTTCACTAATTTGTAAACTACCAACCCCAGTTCTCATTTATGTACTCCTCAAAGTAGCATCATTTAAATTATGTTGATCTCCATGTTTTTACTCCCAGATGGAATAGGGACAGTGGAAAGGTCAAGGGAAGCAATGATGGGGGTGTATTGGATGTCAATGCGTTGGTCAAAATCAAACAATTTTTTGTATCACTCTTAAGCTCTTGAAGTGATCTGCTTCTCCACGTCTGTCTTTATCGCAGTACAGCCAGCACATGGTCTGCTGACAGATGGACAATTCTGCACCATTCTGAGCAAGAACATTTGCAGTTCCTTTCTAGTGTTTGTGTATTTTATTTTGCAAATGAATGTTGCGCTTCTTACATCAGATTTCCTCTGCTCTAAATCCGACAGCTTTTATTGAGTTTTCCTCTGGCCATCATTATCATCAGATAGAACTTTCATGTAATTTGCTCCCTGAAAATGTTTGCTCAGTCGCATCTGTAATTTCCTCTTTGACCATTCTATCATTGACAAAATCTTTGCATGTGGCCCTGCCAACATCCAGGCTAAGTTTCTCTCTTTCATACACAAAATTGTCGACCAGGTCAACCAACTCCATCTATGTTAGACGATTAATAACTCCTCAGTTTTGTTTTAGAAACTATTACCTATATAATTTACCCGTGAATTCCTTTCATGGTGTTTTACTGAAAACTTTGAAATCCTTTCATGAATTCTGCATTAACATCAGTAGTCTCAAATGAGGCTCTTATCTGGGAATATCGCTCTTTTGAAATTGGACACAATACTTTGGTGTTGAATGCAATTGTAATTCACACAATGAATACAAAAATGTGTTGCAAGCAACAAGTATCCAGAAATATTGAAAGAGTAACCTTGTTCTATGAATCTACAAAGTTTATACTACAGCAGATTTACGTAAAAAGAATTGATTGGCCTGAAGAATAATCTACTTGTTTTCCAAAAGGAGTCGGACAGACCTTCCCAATTTGGACTTTGCAAAGAAACTTGGATATGAGCAAAGTTTAACAAAAAAATCAAATGGCATGTATTCAAAGTAGAAATTTGCCATTGCTGTTAACCAGCACAGATGTAAATAATTCTTATTGGGTGCAGCAGCTTTTCCAGTTGCTGTATACTGATGATGGATATAGTTAAACAGCCTGCAGGCCCATCATAACCACACTTGACCCAAATTCCATGCAAATCGCATAATTCAATATAAGACAGAGTTAATCAAGTGGAGGTCAAGTACTTGGTGTAATATTGCTCTGTCCCAAACTCCATTCCCACCTCCTAACAAAGCAACTCTGCATTTCTCACTTGACTACTGATGTTTAGCTGGTTTAATTCAATAAAATGCATGTCCTGGTAGACGAGAAATAAAAGGTCATTGAGTACAAGAGGGAGCTAGCAAAGCAGCTGTAAATAATGAACCAATGAATTCCGAAGAGTTGGAAATGTTATTTAATTGATTATTCACAGAAAGAAGACACAAAACTATGCAATAGTCAATATTTTGTAAAGAGTAAAGATAATGGTTTATCATTCTTCTCTTGATTTCTGCACATTTATCTGTGGACATTAATCCACTCACCTCAGCTTCCTTCTGCAGCAGCATCTTATCTTTGTCAACCGTTTCATCTTCCACATTCCTGTGAACAAAATGAGATAATGATAATAACTTGGAGAACTCAAATGGCATCACCTTCCATATAGAGCTCGACAGTAGACTCCAATACCAACCTTCTCCACAGGATGGTACGCAAATTGTGTAATTTTCAGCACCTGGAAATTACCTAAACATAACGCTTACAGAAGTGTGACTGCAACCACCTTATATTTTTGCTAAATTATACCTATCATCTCTTTTTGACATTATTTGTTCCATTTTCTATTTATTAAAGTGAATCTGATCACATAATGCAGATACGTTTGATTGATTCTTTATTATCACACGTGACATGTCTCTGATATAGTAAGTAAAGAGTTGCCACGTATATGGTGTCGACAAAGTTACAAAGTGTTCAATGTAGTTCCCAATGGTCCCTCTTATTTCTCTCCGCCACCCCCCCCCCCCCCCTCCTCAACCATAATATCTCCATTGCGGTCAATGAGTCTTTTTTTTTAATTATTATTTTCAAACTGTGTATATTGTGTTTACAGGCTTAATATACTGCTGCAAGAAAGAACTTCTTTGTTCTGTTGTTGGTGCATATGACAATAAAACACTCTTGACTCGTTTAAATACCTGCAACTACTCTAAATGCAAATGCATCACCTTTCCACATTAGGCACACAAAATATTAACCAAGATATGACCAACTACGCTTTTTGGCACATTTTCCTCAATCTAGTCCTATTAATTAAAATATTCTACAATTACAACTCTTTTGTTACAACTGCTTCTTTAAATGTGCATGAATGTTTCCTGCTCAGTCTGCCTTTTACTGCATGGTGGGTACATTCTCAACAATATGATCGGACCTTGGCTATTCCACAATCCTTGGGCCCAACTTAAACCCAAATATCGCCACTGGGATTAAGAGGATCACTCCTTACTTTTTCATTCCCCATATCCAAAGGGTTTACAGCAAGCAATAGTAAACTCCAAAATTATGCATTGCCTTATTTTTATGATTTTTACCTGTTGTGCCTCAATATACAATACATTTTAGTTTAGATTTGTATTTTTTAATATACCATTCCACAACCAAGATGGAGGCAAACGATGAAAAAGTTTGTAACAGATAAAGATGTGGAGCGACTAAAAAATATATATTCTTATGGAGAAAGAGAATTAATGAAAATGACGCAAGGAGAAGCTAAGTGTAACATTAGATTTAATAAGCAGAAGATATAATTAATAGGAGCATACAAGAACATCAGAAATTAGAGCAGCAGTAGGCTTGCCCTGCACCTTTGTTAAAATCATGGCTAATCATGACCTTGGTGCCATTTTCATCATATCCTTTATTCCCCTAGGATCCAGAAATTAATCAATCTCCATTTTGAATGAACATAATGACCAAACCTTTAAAGCTCTCTAGTATAGAGGTCCAAAGGTTTATCAGCATCTGAATCAAGAATATCTTCCTCATCCCAATCCTAAATAGATTGCTCACATTCTGAGACTGTGACCACTGATTTCAGACCCTCCGCAGGAGAATCCTTCTCCCTTCACCCAGTCTGCGAAGTTTATTCTGAATTTTTAAAGAGATTTCCTCCCACCGTAAACTCCAGATAACACAGGTCAAGTCTCCAATCTCTTCTCAAACTGCACAGCTGTCATCTCTCCATAGCAAAAGGGGCAGGTTGAGTGAACTAATTAGTTACAGAAGGAGTGGTCTTGTAAATAGCTCGTTCTAAGCTCCCCTAAGTCTATTCAGTCAATAAAATACTGAGTCAAGCACTTGCGCAACTACATTTTATTTTGGAAAACACAACAGTTCCCCTCTACTATACCTAACCACCGCGGGTTTGATCCTTGTATCTGCTTGGCCAAGCCCTTCTAGCCTCGTGCAAACAGAGACACTCCAAAAGGTCACGCGGTCCCAAGCGTTCTTCCAGAATATCGACATCGGACCTCGTGGGAGCTGCCTTTTATAGGTCCCCGAACCTTGAGGGGACGAACCACAGAGGTGGCCTCTATACAGTCCAATACAAATATCGATTAACACAGTACATGATAGACAGTTCCCTAACCCAATAATACAGTGACTAATATAATGTATCTGACAAAGTTTCTTTGTCAGATTAACAAAATTAAACTCAGGTTTTCCACAACACATCAAATATTACCGTGCTCTTCACAAATAACATCTGAATTACAGAGACGAAGAGGCAGGAGAAATTTGAAAACAATAATGTTCAAAACTACCTAATTGTATGTCAATGTAGTTCAGCAGACAAAAATTGAGGGTTGAGTGTACAACAGATGATGTGGGCACAGTTTAATGAAAGTGAAATCACATTTGATCAAACCAGTGGAGTTTTCTTAAATAAACCAATGGATGTCTTGTACTTGGATCTTCAGAAAATGTTTGATAAGGTGCTGCTTCAAAGATTATTGCAGAAAATGAAAGCGTAGCGTAGGAGGCAAGAAGTTAACATGGATGCAAGATTGACTAGCTTACAGAGTGGGGGAAATAGGAGAGTCAAGATGACAATTTGCACATCATAACAGCAGCAGGAATTATTACTACATTCTAGCTTAGTTTGGCTTGAGGAAAATAATTTTAGCAGAGCTCAGGGCATTAAAAATGGAATTGAGGGCGTGGCTGTGCAGAAGTGGAGAATTGAATGAGTGCAGAAATGGGGTGGAAGATTGCAACCCTCACGTGGTCCGCCCTGTTTCAACGAATGCAATCAACCCGGCGTGCGCAATCAAATAAGATCAAATAGAACAAGTTGTCCTACAACTTTATGTTGTACACGTCATACGCCAGAAGAAGAAGTGCTGAAATAGTAAATAGTTAATAGTTTTTATAACTGCAACAGGAGATAGATTTTAAATGAAGGATATGAATGAGAGATCAAGTGCAATAACTAATGACTTCCCTATATACACCAAGTCCAAGTAAATCTGACCATTCTGGAAATCAATTCAAAACACTTTATCTCAACATTTGTTCAACTTGGCTCAGTTTATTTGAAGCAATTTAATGTCATAAATTATGTGTTCCAATTTGACCCAAAGAATGTTTTGACATTTCAACTTGCTAAGTGGAACAATAATAAGGTTCAGGGCAGACACTGACAGCTGCAGGACTACTGAACAGCTTCTTACACAATACTTCAGCAAAGCCAAAAGGTGACTCAACACATTCTTTCCTTGGGTGGATGTTATATCCTCACTCTTGCTTTTATTCTCTCAATACACCCAGTGAGCTGGTCTTCCCTTCAATGTTTTACTGCACAATTATTCGCCGAGGCTTAATGTTCTAATATTGTAACAAAGGAACACCATTTTGTGAGATTTGCTCAAAGTTCTGGAGTAAGATAACATCCAATTTACATGAATTACTCACAATCATCTGCACTGCAAAATTTATGCCGGCATCATATTCTAGATAAGTACATTGCTAATTCTATTAGTCATATTTATGAATCAATAGACAATAGGTGCAGGAGTAGGCCACTCAGCGCTTCGAGCCAGCACCGCCATTCAATGTGATCATGGCTGACCATCCCCAATCAGTACCCCGTTCCTGCCTTCTCCCCATATCCCCTGACTCTGCTATTTTGAAGAGCCTTATCTAGCTCTCTCTTGAAAGCATCCAGAAAACCTGCCTCCACCGCCCTCTGAGGCAGAGAATTCCACAGACTCACCACTCTCTGTGAGAAAAAGTGTTTCCTCCTCTCCATTCATCTATTAAATCCAACTAAGCGGTTAAAGAAAATAATTTTGTCAGTATTAATAGAAATGCTTCCAATCCAAAATTGGAAAAGGAGAACGGGATGTATTTTGAGGTGAAGACAAAGTAAATTAAACAACATTGATACAACCATAGCTTAAAGAAAACTATTTGGAGTGGAAAACTATGGTGAGTGACATTCAACAGAAGTCTTCGCTTGGCCCTTTGGTATACTTCCATATACAATTACTTTGAACAAAGTAAGCCATTTCAGTACCATAATGGAGGAGGACAAATTTAAAAAAACTCTAAGCAAACATATAGGATAACAGAAGGTTACACAAAAAGCTGGATAAACTCAGCGGGTGCAGCAGCATCTAAGGAGCGAAGGAGATAGGCGACGCTTTGGGTCGAGACCCTTCTTCAGACTGGTCTGAAGAAGGGTCTCGACCCGAAACGTCGCCTATCTCCTTCGCTCCTTAGATGCTGCTGCACCCGCTGAGTTTCTCCAGCTTTTTTGTGTAACCCTCGATTCTCCAGCATCTGCAGTTCCTTCTTTAACACTAGGATAACAGAATGTTAGATCAATTTTTGTCAATATGAAAACTTACCATTTCTATGACAACTATGTCTTAAATTGTAAAACTGATATATGTTTGGAAACTCTGGACTTTATGAAAAGCAAACAAGTTACTTGCACCTGTTGACTTTAGGACATAACATGAAACAATCACAGGAAGAATTAAAGGGAGATCAAAAAAAAATGTAGAATGATTGGAATGTGAAAACAAGCCCAGAATTCTTTTGAGAAGGTCTAATAATTGGAGGATGTAAGAAGAAACATGAATGTGTTTAGCAGCTTTTTTTCTGTATGGTAACATTTATAGATTCCATACAACTAACCGAGAACTATTAAGCAAAAACACATTTTATGGAGTACATTTCCCCAATGTTCATCTTTCAAAAGCTAAACTGATACTACCTCAATACAGTTCAAATAATGTTGATCAAATGATAATATGCATTAAGAACAGAAAATTGCTCAGAATCAGATCAGGGATCATCATGGACAATGCATCAAACCGAGGACCTTTGATCTGAACATAATGAAAGGTAATTGAGCTGAATGTTACTGCTATATCTTGCTCAAAATATGCTGCCTAACCAGCTATCTGTATTCTAGCATTTGTGCTTTAATTTCTCATATACATCGCATGTAATATTTTAATAGCAATGCACAAGAACTCAGAGTTGCATACATGCACAACAAATCAAAGTCGCATATAGCCTAATGATCTATAAACTTTAATTTAATATATACGGCAAATTCTTGAAACATTATAATCAATAATTTATTTTATTCCCAAAACTCAGAGAGTCATAGAATGTGGAAATAAGCCCTTCGGCCCGACTTGTCCACACTGACCAACATGTCCCATCTACAGTAGTCCCACCTGCCAGTTTTTGGACCATATCCCTCCAATTCCGTCCTATCCATGTACCTGTCAACTTGTTTCTTAAATGTTGCATTTGTCCCTACCTCAACCACCTCCTCTGGCAGCTCGTTCCATACACGCACCACCTTGTATGAAAAACGTACTCCTCAGATTCCTATTAAAGCCCCTGGCCCACTTTCCCCAGTTACTCACGAATTCTCCCGCGTTTTCCCCTTGATTCAAACTCGGAGAATGTCCATAGCGAGTCTGTAGGAGGCCGTATGAGTCAGTAGGTATTTCGTAGCGGCTCGTAATGCCAGCCGTAGGTACTCGGTGCATCAGGTAAGTCAGGACATTTTTTCAGCATGTTGAAAAATGTCCATGAGAAGAAAAAATAGGCCCGAGTAACTACGGCTGGCATCTCCGGGTGGCGACTGGGGGGGGGGGGTTTCAGGAGCGCTAGCATGGGTGTTGTGGGCTGAAGAGACTGGTTTCCAGAGGGCAAGTATTGACATTGTGGACCGAATGGATTCTTGGGCTGGCGGCTCAGTCACTCAAGCTTGTTGTGCTGGCAGCTCACTCACTCACGGCTGGTGGGCTGTCAGTTGACTCACAGCTATTCCTTGAAATTCCATTTCAAGCCGGGTGCAAGGCCACCAAATTCAAGTGCAGTTTCTTACCACTTCAAGCAGGGTGCAAGGCCACCAAATTCAAGTGCAGTTTCATACCATTTCAAGCAGGGTGTAAGGTCACTAAAGACAGCGAGTCGTGCCCTTTCTCTCCTCCATCTTGCAGAGACTGAGCCATGCCCACACATCTGAGTTTTATAGCCCCTGCCCCTCCCACCAGAAGGGGCGTAGCCTTCATGGCGTGATTGACAGGAGAGAGAATCTCAACATTTTTTAAACACTAATAACTCTTTTATTTTTCATCAATGGGAAAAATCCTCTTGTCCTACGCAGTGGAGGGGGACTCTGAGTAAGATGGCCAAAATCACAGCCGTAAGTGGCAGCGTTTTTTCTAAAATTAATATACAGAACAACAGGAAAGGCATTCAATTCAAGGAAGTGGTCAAGATCAGACTTTTAGCAATATAGACTTAACCTGCTGAGCCTTCCACAATAGCCTCTTAAATTTACCACCATACCACAACCAAAACATCACATTGCCACAATGTATCCAGCGTTTCTTTTGGGTATTTCACACTGTTGACTTGAAACCCGTATGGGAGGCCCTTGGATAACAGGAAAATCTGTGCTCCATCCCAACTCCAACACACCTGCTCACACTTACTCCCCATCTTGTCGATTAATTTTGTCCTTTTGCTTTCAATTAGATTCCACACATTTATAATATCAGGGAATTCAAAATACGAGCAAGGCCTTGTACAGCCTAAGTGTCATTATCTACTCTTTGTATTTGAAACATAGAAATTAGGTGCAGGAGTAGTCCATTCGGCACTTCGAGCCTGCACCGCCATTCAATATGATCATGGCTGATCATCCAACTCAGTATCCCGTACCTGCCTTCTCTCCATACCCCCTGATCCCCTTAGCCACAAGGACCACATCTAACTCCCTCTTAAATATAGCCAATGAACTGGCCTCAACTACCCTCTGTGGCAGAGAGTTCCAGAGACTCACCACTCTCCATGTGAAAAAAGTCTTTCTCATCTCGGTCTTAAAGGATTTCCCCTTATCCTCAAGCTGTGACCCCCTTGTCCTGGACTTCCTCAACATCGGGAACAATGTTCCTGCATCTAGCCTGTCCAACCCCTTAAGAATTTTGTAAGTTTCTATAAGATCCCCTCTCAATTTCCTAAATTCTAGAGAGTACAAACCAAGTCTATCCAGTCTTTCTTCATAAGACAGTCCTGACATCCCAGGAATCAGTCTGGTGAACCTTCTCTGCACTCCCTCTATGGCAATAATGTCCTTCCTCAGATTAGGAGACAAAAACTATACACAATACTCCAGGTGTGGCCTCACCAAGACCTTGTACAATTGAAGTAGAACCTCCCTGCTCCTATACTCAAATCCTTTTGCTATGAAAGCTAACATACCATTCGCTTTCTTCACTGCCTGCTGTACCTGCATGCCTACTTTCAATGACTGGTGTACCATGACACCCAGGTCTCGCTGCATCTCCCCTTTTCCTAATCGGCCTCCATTTAGATAATAGTCTGCTTTCCTGTTTTTGCCACCAAAGTGGATAACCTCACATTTATCCACATTATACTGCATCTGCCAAACATTTGCCCACTCACCCAGCCTATCCAAGTCACCTTGCAGTCTCCTAGCATCCTCCTCACAGCTAACACTGCCCCCCAGCTTAGTGTCATCCGCAAACTTGGAGATATTGCCTTCAATTCCCTCATCCAGATCATTAATATATATTGTAAATAGCTGGGGTCCCAGCACTGAGCCTTGCGGTACCCCACTAGTCACTGGCTGCCATTGTGAAAAAGGCCCGTTTACTCCTACTCTTTGCTTCCTGTTTGCCAGCCAGTTCTCTATCCACATCAATACTGAACCCCAATGCCGTGTGCTTTAAGTTTGCATACTAATCTCTTATGTGGGACCTTGTCGAAAGCCTTCTGAAAGTCCAGATACACCACATCCACTGGTTCTCCCTTATCCACGCGACTAGTTACATCCTCGAAAAATTCTACAAGATTCGTCAGACATGATTTACCTTTCGTAAATCCATGCTGCCTTTGTCCAATGATTTCACCACTTTCCAAATATGCTGCTATCCCATCTTTAATAACTGACTAGCAGTTTCCCCACTACCGATGTTAGACTAACTGGTCTGTAATTCCCCGTTTTCTCTCTCCCTCCCTTCTTAAAAAGAGGGGTTGTGTTTGCTACCCGCCAATCCTCAGGAACTACTCCAGAATCTAAAGAGTTTTGAAAGATTATCACTAATGCATCCACTATTTCCGGAGCTACTTCCTTAAGTACTCTGGGATGCAGCCTATCTGGCCCTGGGGATTTATCGGCCTTTAATCCATTCAATTTATCCAACACCACTTCCCGACTAACCTGGATTTCACTCAATTCCTCCTCTGACCCGCGGACCCCTGCTATTTCCGGCAGATTATTTATGTCTTCCTTAGTGAAGACGGAACCAAAGTAGTTATTCAATTGGTCCGCCATATCCTTGTTCCCCATGATCAACTCACCTGTTTCTGACTGCAAGGGACCTACATTTGTTTTAACTAATCTCTTTCTCTTCACATATCTATAAAAACTTTTGCAGTCAGTTTTTATGTTCCCTGAGTTTTCTTTCATAATCTATTTTTCCTTTCCTAATTAAGCCCTTTGTCCTCCTCTGCTGGTCTCTGAATTTCTCCCAGTCCTCTGGTATGCTGCTTTTTCTGGCTACGCATCATCCTTTGCCTTGATACTATCCCTGATTTCCCTTGTTATCCACGAATGCACTACCTTCCCCGATTTATTCTTTTGCCAAACTGGGATGAACAATGTTTGTAGTTCATCCATGCAGTCTTTAAATGTCTTCCATTGCATATCCACCGTCAACCCTTTTAGAATTAATTGCCAGTCAATCTTGGCCAATTCACATCTCATACCCTCAAAGTTACCTTTCTTTAAGTTCAGAACCATTGTTTCTGAATTAACAATGTCACTCTCCATCCTAATGAAGAACTCAACCATATTATGGTCACTCTTGCCCAAGGGGGCATGTACAATAAGACTGCTAACTACCCCTTCCTCATTACTCAAAACCCAGTCTAAAATAGCCTGCTCGCTGGTTCTT
Organism: Raja brachyura; assembly: GCA_963514005.1. The sequence continues at coordinate 12,172,891 of OY740808.1, forward strand.
CTACATGTTGATCTAGATAACTATCCGGCATACATTCCAAACAATCCTCTTCCTCAGCACCCCTGCCAATTTGATTCACCCAATCTATATGTAGATTGAAGTCGCCTATTATAACTGTTTTGCCTTTGTCGCACGCATTTCTAATTTCCTGTTTGATACCATCCCCAACTTCACTACTACTGTTAGGTGGCCTGTATACAACACCCACCAGCGTTTTCTGCCCCTTAGCGTTTCGCAGCTCTACCCATACCGATTCCACATCCTCCAAGCTAATGTCCTTCCTTTCCATTGCATTAATCTCCTCTCTAACCAGCAACGCTACCCCACCTCCTTTTCCTTTCTCTCTATCCCTCCTGAATATTGAATATCCCTGGATGTTCAGCTCCCAGCCTTGGTCACCCTGGTGCCATGTCTCCGTGATCCCAACTATATCATAATCATTAATAGCTATTAATGCAGCTACCTTGAGCAGAATAACAACATGCCATTAACTTTAAGATTACTGAAGCTACTTTTCAGCTGGTGGCTGAATATTCTGTGATTTATGCAAGTGGAAACCAAAATAGTTTTATTAGAAACATAGAAAATAGGTGCAGGTGGAGGCCAAGAGGCCCAACGATCCAACACCGCCATTCATTGTGATCATGGCTGATCGTCCCCTATCAATAACCCGTGCCTGCCTTCTCCCCATATCCCTTGACTCCACTAGCCCCTAGAACTCTATCTAACTCTCTCTTAAATCCATTCGGTGACTTGGCCTCCACTGCCCTCTGTGGCAGGGAATTCTATAAATTCACAACTCTCTGGGTGAAAAAGTTTTTTCTCACCTCAGTCTTGAATGACCTCCCCTTTATTCTATGGCTGTGGCACCTGGTTCAGGACTCGCCCAACATTCCTGCGTCTAGCTTGTACAGTCCTTTTATAATTTTATATGGTTCTATAAGATCCCCCCTCATCCTTCTAAACTCCAGTGAACACAAGCCTAGTCCTTTCAATCTTTCCTCATATGACAGTCCCGTCATCCCAGGGATCAATCTCGTGAACCTACGCTGCACTACCTCAATCACAAGGATGTCCTTCCTCAAATTAGGAGACCAAAACTGTACACAATATTCCGGATGTGGTCTCACCAGAGCCCTATACAACTGCAGAAGAACCTCTTTACTCCTATACTGAAATCCTCTTGTTACGAATGTCAACATTCCATTAGCTTTCTTCCCGTAAATCTCCCGTTTTTTCTCCCATAAATCCAGATTCTTGCCATTGAGAAACAAAAAAGAAACATTTGGAGGTGTCCTTAATTTTTTCCACTCAAGTCTTTGCTCCTCAGATACCCAAAACAGTTTTGGCCACTTTTTCACAAACCATTGCATGACATGATGCAAGAAATTCCTATAGGAGGCAGCTGTTCTCCACTGCCTCTCCCAATGTCATATTTAACATTTGCAGGCGGCACAGTTAGGAAATTTACACAAGTCGAGGAAACAAGTATTTTTTGTTACTTCTTATGCCAAAAGTTGCAGAAGCCAATGCAGCACAATCCATTGTTCTAGTTGAGATTAATTAATTCAACACAGATGTAGGATAAAAGCTGTGATTTCAATGACTCAGCATACTTCCTCTCAAGTAGTCTAATAAACCTTAAAGACTGCGATCTTTGAATTTAAATTGCTAACACATTAAGAACAATTTTTAATTCACACCAGATGATCTAAAAGTGAGCATTTAGTAATAGCTTTACTGCAGAACCCAAAAGTATACAAGTACGGCACAGAGAAGAAAACATTAACCAACCTGCCAACACGCTTCAGCCGCTCTGATCGGAAATTTTCGTAGTGTAGATCTTGAGTGACTTCCTGCAGATCCTGCATGTGTGTTCTAGAAAACAGGAAGGATTTTATCATGAAATTTCAGTCACCAGTGTCTTTTCCTGCTTCTATGCTTCTTTCCCAGGCTTCTTAAGGTTACCCAACTGAGGAGAGCCCAACGGCTACACTTTCAGTATTTCCAAGAATGAGTCAATACCAGTCAAATATAACTCTGGCCAATTCTTCTCTCCCCCAGCTTAGATACAATGATAAAAACCCAAAATGCTGGAAATATACAGCAGGTCAAGCAGCATCTATCAGTAGATAAACTGTCAACATTTCAGGTTGATGGTCTTTCATGAAGAGAGTTGACTATTTCTTGCAGTTGATGGTCTTGTTACAGATCTCCGGTATCTGGATTTTTTGGCTTTTTGATTAGAAATTAAAAAGGCCAAGAAATGCCACATGGCCATTTCTTCTCCTGCATGCCAAACAAATCAGTGGAAACTGACCACATAAATTATTGCCACATAAATGATGAATGGTTGTTCTATCTGGGACATATGACAATAAACCACTCTTGACTCTTGAATTCCCTGCACCAGCATCACTGGATCAATTGAAGCTAGATATGCATTGTTTATTCAACGCTAAAATACTACTCCAGGAGGTAGAGGAACAGATTTGTATGCAGATTACTAACAGTTGCCAAAGCAATAGGGCTGTCTTTGTGAATGACTTTACCGTACCCAATATTGACTGGGTCTAACTCAGTGCCAAAGACTTGGAAGGGACAGAATTTGAGAGTTGCATCCAAGAGGATTTCTTGAAACCAAGGAAACGGGCCTTTCAGCCTACCAAGAGTCCTCTCCAACCATTGCACACCCAATAAGATCCCACTTTATATTCCTTGCATTTTTGTTAATTCCTCTCAGATTCTACCACTCACATGCACACCACACCAGGAGCAATTGGAGAAAACAGACACCGGAAGACAAAACTGAATCAGGGTTACTGGATCTGTCCGATAATAGTACCCCACCCCCCATGCGCCACTGTGCCATCTCATGACTGTCTGCCCAGTCTTTAACACCACTTCTGTACTAGTTTTCCCCCAGCCTTAAATTCCAGACCTTTCAAAAATGTGTCTATCTCCTTTTCAAGTACCTCCAGTAATCTAGCCTTTGCAAGCCTCTGGGGTAGAGTTGCAGAGATTCATCACGCTGCGAGAAGAATTTGCTGCACACCTCCGTTTTAAATGCCTACTCCCATAACTTGTAACGGTGTCTTCTTATCCAAAACTCTCCCACTAGTGGAAAGTGCAAAGTAGTGCAAGCACAGCTGCTGAGAAAGTACAGGAACCACAGGATTCCATGCTGCAAGCATGATCAGAAGGAAAACTACAAACACAGCTCACAACAACCAAAACTACTGCACTTACATGAATCGCCCTCCTAAATGTTTCAGATTGTTAATCTGGCCCTTCATGAAAGTAAATTATGCACTACTGACCTACAGTCATGTACAAACTGATGACCATCATCTTGTTGGCCACTAGAGGACCTACTATTCCAACAATTTAATGAAAACCGGGAGATTGAATACTGACCCTTGTAGCAATTTCAGAAGTTTGCTAACAAACAGAACTTCAGTTTCCTTAGGGAAGCCAAGCTTTGGTTTAATGTTTTGAATTGGACGTAGGAGGCCTTTGGAAGAATGGTGAACTTCGTCCAAAAGAGAGGCATCTACATTTAGGCAAAGAGAGTACATGAAATGGAGGTGGCAGGAAATGTAAAGGAAAATCCCATTAGACTCTACAGATATATTAAAAGGCTGGCTAGGATGACAATTAAAGATCAACATGGTCATAGAAACACAAGGAATGGGGGAAATATTAAATGAATACTTCTTATCCATTTTTAGTTTTAGTTTTTAGTTTTAGAGATACAGCACGGAAACAGGCCCTTTAGCCCACCGAATCCGTACCGACCAACCGTCCCCGCACACTAACACTATCTTACACACACTAGGGATAATTTAACATTTTTACACCAAGCCAATTAACCTACAAACCTGTACGTTTTTTTTTAAAACTGAGGAGTGGATCATGGGAGCCAAGCAATAGGAATTGTGATGGAATAGATCATATACAAATTACTAAAAAAAAGTTGTCAGTTTTAAAGCACATTAAGGTGGATAAATCCTGAGGGTCTGACCAAGTACACGTTTGCCTTCATTGAGAAGGGTATCGAGCACAAAAGTTGGCACATCAGGAGACAGCTATACAAGTCGTTGGTGAGACCACATTTGGAGTACTGTGTGTAAGGGTATAATTGGTAATGGTGCAGAAGAGATTCACCAGAATGTTACCTGGGCTTGTTGGTTTGAGTTATAGGGTGAGGTTGGATGGACTGGAACTTTTTTCTTTAGAGCGTAAGAGGCTGAGGTGTATAAGATCAAGACCGACACGTGCAAAGCAAATCTTCACAATCTCGATCCAGGGTAGTGGATTCTAAAACTAGAGGGCATAGGATTAAGATCAAATGGGAGATATTTTAGAGGGGCCTTGAGACTAACCTTTTTACTCAGAGGGTAGTTTGTATCTTGAATGACGTGCCAGAGGAAGTTATTGAAACAGATGCAATTATGAATTTTAAAATACATTTGGACATGTATACGGAGGAGAAGGGCTTAGAAGGTTATGGGCCAAATGCAGGCAAATGCATCTAGCCCAGTATGTCAACTTACTCAGCATGGACAAAATGTGTTTAATAGCTCGTTTCTGTGCCGCATAGCTCTTACCCTCCAAGAGTAAAATAAGATTCCCTGGAGCCAAGCACCTCAACACAGATTCAAAGACAGCCATTGATTTTAGTGCCAGCCTCCTTATTGACAGAACTGTCAGAAATGATCCATGCATTGCCTTGTTGTCCACTCTGAGCAAATTACTTCAAAGCAAATGTGTCAGTGTGATTGGCTCCAAATGACTGTGCAGTGCATTCTTGAAACTGGAACCCACTAGATAAGTGGGGTGTGATAGTGAAGCAAACACTACTCCAGTGCATCCACTAGTAACACAGGGCATCAGTCCCACCAATTAATCATGCATTAGAAAATTGAGTTAATTTTCAAATCACCCAAAGTGGAAAACCTACAACAACATTGATCTTTAATACAAGATGCCAAATATATTTCAACAGTTTACAATTAAAATAAGCTCTCAATACACATGTCTTTATCAACAATGGTGAAGGAAGTTGGAAGCATTGCCTTCATTTTCCTTGTCCATTGTCCCTTTGCCGCTTTCCTTTCTAGCTCCTACTCAGTATCCAATGGTTGCATTCTTCTATTTTGACGGAAAGCTTTTTCTAAGCTATTTTACCATAGGTGAAATTAAAGCCAAATTCAATATTATTTTTATGTAATATTTCCACATATCTTTGCAGAAGGACACTGGACAACAGCCAGGATCATGTGTTTTCCAATATCTGCTCAAAGGAGGCAGTGATCAATTAACTTGCTCAATCACTGACTTGGCAAAAAATGATGTTTGGCAGAGTAACACAGCTAGCAGGGTCATTGTGTCGTAGCACCAGAGAACCAGGTTTTATTCCTGGCTGTGTGGACTTTATACATTCGCCCAGTGACCACATGGATTTTCTCTGGGTGCTCTGGTTTCCTCCCGCATCCCAAATACACGGGTGCTTGTTTGGCCACTTTGAATTGCCTCCAGTGTGCAATGCACTGAATTTTGGAAGAATTACTTTAAAATAGGGATTAACATATGATTGGCGTAGGTGGATGGCTAATGGTGTTTTATAGGTTAAAGGGTTTGTATTGGTACTGTATCACTCAATGCCTCAATAGAATAGGGATCTGCTGGTCTGATGAGTGTGCTATTCACTGGAATAGCTTAGTTGATATTGTATAATCAGAAAAGTCCACAGAAAACAATACAAATATCAAATGACAGAAGACTACAATTCCTGATAAAAAATATAGATGCTACATTCTAGTTTTTTGCATTCATACTGTAGTGCCATAAGCATAACTTGATACTTAGTTTCCCCCGATAGAAAACGGGTATAGTGTACAAGGTTACAATGAACGTCAGTTTATCCCAGAATATAAGAGTAAAGCTCATGCCATTAATCTGCAACCTTGAAAAGCACTGCTTGGTAATTTTCTACTGTTTAAACATTTATAGCTTCCACCACCCTTGTGGGTGCATTGGTTTCAATATGGTTTTACAAACCATGGGTCTGGTGGAAAAACTATTAATATTAATTAACAATGCTTCTTACGTAATATGAAATCAAATAAAGAAACAATCTTTAATTATTAATGTTGCCATTAGCATTTAATAACTAAGATAATTCTACTTTAATAAAGTGTGAACAGGAGACAAACTGAAGATTCATCTTTTGCTGAAATCCATTTTTCTTTTAAATACATAACTATAGGACAAATAATTATAGATTTACTAATTTGTAGTTCCTTTTTAGTTGCCATATCTGGGCCACTGGTTTAGCTAACCAAGGCAATCATATCTGATGTGATCTACCCTATTTTTATCATTGATCATGAATATCATAGTTTAGCTTTGACTTGTTAATAGCAGAGCTTAACTGAACAACCGAAGCTTAAATGTAACATTTTGCTGATCAATTGTAGCTGGGTCAATTTTGTATCTGGCTGCATAAAATATAATTGTAATAGCAGTGAGGTCATTCGCTTAAATGAGCTTTTACAACTGCAAGACTAAAGGTAAAAATAAGGCAAAATATTTTAATGTTGTTGTATTATTTGGTATTTTAAGTACTTTTGTAATTTCTCAATAGTTAAATAAATTAAAGGAGACATTCATAAGCTTCAAGTGGCCCCAGTGGCATTGTCAGACACTAAGACAGGGGTTGTGGTGGTTTTGCTCTCAGGAAATTCTCTGGAAATATCGTCAATAGAATATTTCTGGAAGAAGTCTTTTTTTCCAGAAATATTCTATTGACGGGGCTTTTCTGTCCGATCCACGAGGCCCATATAAATTGTATCCGACACTGACATCATACTGCTCCAGAACATTTCAGCCCATAAGATAAGCTTCCCAAATGCTGCCAGAGTCATAATGTTGTCACATGGCAGACAACAGGACCCAATCAGCAAAATCCAGATCAATATTTATTCTGCTTGTACTATTATTTCAGGCACACTCTTCCATGCCTGAGCAAATTTATGCATCCTAACCCTTTTTTTCTCCAATTTCTTTTGTTGATCTTATCTTGACTATAATTTTGCTGAACATCATACCCGTCAATGTCTTGAAATATCCTTCTCAAAGCACAATACAACTTTCCAATTCCAAAATGACCAGCTGGAATTTGTTAAATATTTATAATATGGTACCCTATGTTTAAAGATACAGAGTCAACTTATGTTCTCACAGAAAGACCAAGGCAAATGGGGAGAAATGAACTTGCACTCAAGTTTTGAACTTTGAGAATAATCAGACGATAATCGGCTCCCAGGCATTGTTAGAAATATTGGAAGTAACCAAGTTTGATTTACGACTGAGGTTTTAAGCAGATAGGAAGCACGGAGGCAAGGATTAACAAGAGAATTCTCAAGGGATGTCCTACAGAGTACAAAACCAAAGTTGTTATAAACACGTAAAATATAGGAGCATTGTGCCCAATTCCCAGCTCTACAACATAGGAAAGAAATCAAGAGAATAACAAGGAGAGAGAAAGATATTTACGGGATCAGTATAAGCTTCAGTGATATGGAGGGATTAAAAGAACTGGACTTGTTCTTCGCCTAGAACCGAACAATTTAAGGGAAGTTTGATATGTGTTCAAAATTTTGAGTGATTTTGATGGATAGCCCAGAAACCAGAGAAGATAAATATAATGTAAATGGCAAAAGAACCAGCATCAATATGAAGAAAATCTGAGTTACGATGATCTAGAATATAATGAAGGAGACGCAAATTGAATAACTCTATTCACATTGTAAATTTAGCTATTATTTATAGTGAAGAAATGGCTTTGAGAAGAGTAGAACAAATTAGCTTTTTCATTTATGCTGTAAAATGCTATAATGTTATGCTATAACGTTCTATGATGCTTTCACCAATGTGTTTCCTTTTTTTAATAAAATAATCATTGCCTGCACACCACTTAACTCAGGCTATTAGTTAACTGACTGATTTGTACCTAGGAGTCTGCTTATCTACTCCTTGTCTTACTCCCCAAGCCTCCATCTCTCACCCAGGGAAGCAGCCCATAAACTTCTAATGCTCATGCAATGAGAGGAGGATTATGGATAGATTGTTCAAGGCAATGATGGAAAAAAAAATAGTTGAGTTCAACAGGCAGAGATGGGGTCAGGTTACAGTAAAGGCCAGTATGTTTCACAAGATGGGAAGATGGATTGCCAAAAGGTTGGTGGAAAAACAGCTGAGGGAACAAAATTAGCATGATGAAAGGATGTGACTGGGGAATAGGATAATTTGAGCACCACGGGTTGTCACCAAAGTTTGGTTGTTGACCCACGGCATCAATATCGCTGATGAGCAGTTTGAGGTAAAGACAGAAGGAAGGGCAGATATACTTAAGATTATTGTTGGCAGAGGGGGAAAAAAAAAAAACAGGATTTTCTTTGCACTTTGATGTTCTGGAGCATCGAGGAATTTTGGCAAAGAACAATCAGGTGGAACTTGGAAATACTCATGCCAGATTTGGCAATTAAATCGTCAGCTATAAAAGGAATGCAGTTCAAAGAGAGCATTGAATATCGATGCAACTTTTACAGTACTTTATCATCCATAGTTCAGAAATTCAATGTCCAGTCTATACACAATACAAAATTAAGGGACAGAATGAGAACAATACATCATGATTCTCATAAACATTATTGAGAACACAGCTAACAGTCATGCTGGAAAGAAAACAAGACCTGCATTACAAATTTGGCACGTTACAATGGTTTTAAAATATGGCAGGAAGACACAAAGTATGCAGCTTTCGCAAAATAAATTATATGAAGAGAATCATTAAAGAAGAATTTCATCTAAAGGTTTGGAATGAATGCAAAGGACTTTTAGTTGGATACTTTAAAAAAAGATAAACTGTGTTATGTTTTGATCATGTGCATGCAAAATAGAATATGAGTGAGACAAATAATTAGAATATAACCTCTCTTTTTAAACATATTGAATTGTTTAACAAACATCAAGAAGGTCAAAACATTTTGGCTCAAGATCAATAACTGAATACGTGTAATACAGGAACATCTGAAGATGTGAGAAAACACGTGGGAGTGTGATACTTGAAAAGGTTTGGCATAGCGACTAAAGTGATGAATGCAAGTAGTCAAGGGAGCCTTACAAAACAACTCTTTGAGCCACATGGATATAGAACTTCACTCAGACAACAAAAAGTAAATAGAGAACAGCAATTATGGAAAAACATTTAACAATGTGACAGAACTGCCCTTCTTAAATGATCTTAGAAGCTACTCATGCCTTCTGCCTCTATTGAGTAATTTCTTTTCTCCCAATTTTTAACACCTGCTTTCTATTAACTGATTCTGTTTGAGATGCTTTGCATGTCAGTTTGAACAATGAATAAAACTTGATCAAAGCGATTAGCTTTGAAAAAAGAGAGATAGAGGTGCTCTGGCCGAGTTAATAGGGAGGCAATTACTGAGTATACAACTCACTAATGTAAAGACATGATTTTGAAGAGGCCACAACCAGAGAAATATATACTATATTGCCCTATATCCCAATGAGAGTACAAGCTGAGCATCAGCACCCACCTACATTATTGCTAGATCAATCCCATTGTTTATTCTCCTGCATTCCCATCAATTTTCACGCTGCGCACCTCCACTTTCCAGATTCTACCACTCATCTACACCACGGGTAATTTGCAGTGGGTTAATTAATCTAATTGCCCACACATCTATGGGATGTGGGAAGAAAGTAAACACCTACAGAAAACTCTCATGGTCACAGGGTTAACGTGCAAGCTCCACACAGACAGCATCCGAAGTGAGGATTGAACTCGGATCACTGGAGGTGTGAAGCAACAGCTCTGCCCGTGTCACCACAGTGCCTCTAGGGAGGGGACTAGAAGATTGGTAAAATGTAAACTGGATGAGAATTTTACTAGTGATAGATTGACTGCCAGTCCCTATTGTATGACTGCAATGTCAAAACAATAGGCGAATGGTATTTGGAATATGAGCGAGTATAGGTAGCAGGGAGCTAGTTAAACTGAAATGAAGCTTGGCTTAATTCTGTAACCAAACAACATCCACAGAGCATTCATCAGCCAGTGCAGTGGATGATATCTGATATCTTACATTCTTGTTATCCCTCTCTCCTTTTCTCTCCATTATAATAATTTATTTAAGATGACGTGAAGATATTATTGCAAATTGACTTTAAATATCCATTTTGGAAAATGTACGTGTTGCTGTTCAACAGACAAAGCAGAAAGCCTATGAATCACGTAGAGGAATCGTCCTAAGGTCAAGCCATTGGTGATCACTGTGTAATAACCAGGATCCCATAATGTTACATAGCAATGCAGCACGGCCTACCGGCTCTCGCAGTATCTTTCATTAATTTAGGTATGTAATTGTGGTTACATACATAGGAGCTCTATAATCAATAGCAGTTTTGCATAGTTTCTTATGTCAGTTATGGTGCGTCATTGCATCATTGAAGGATACTTACACCAGCATTGTGCGTAGTTTGAGAAAGTCATTATGTTCTGGGTTCTCCACTTCAACCACTCCCCATGGGTAGAGGCGACCTCTGATTTTTTTGCCTTTCACCTCAATCAGTTGGTTGGAGCCAATTACAGCAAAGGGAACGCTGGCCTAGGAGCAAAAGGAAATTTGGGTCTGATCGACACAAGGACAGGGATAAGAAGTTTAACTGCCAAGTTTGTCCCACCATTTAAGTAGATCCTGCATCTTAATTGTACCAACCAGTCTTTATTTCACAACCACCTTTACCCATGTCCAGCAAAATCTATCATTTTCAGTTTTGATAAGTAATAGCTGAGAATTTTCAAATATACCACAAAATACCTTGTGATAACACTTCACCTCCAGTTATGGATTCCATCATCAGAGTAAATTGGTTCTTTCTGTCTGTCCTTTCAATTCCTTTAATCATCCTGAACATTTAAGCGAGAATATATGTTTCATCTACACAAACTTTCCACACAATGTAATCATATTTAATGATTCGATATCCTATTCATAAGATGACATTTCATTCCCTCTACATTATGTCCCAAACAGAAGACACTACTCAAATTGGTCTATTCTGAGCATGTGTATCGGTAACATGGTTTACAATTGACATTCAATCACTCTCGGTGACACAGTTTAGTGGCCCCTTTGAATCATTTACCTACATGGAGTCTGCATGTATCTTTAACCTGTGCAAAATTAGTAAATTATCCAATTATAGTATTCTCCACATCCAGTTGGAGAATCCACCTACCCACTTTGGTAGCTGCTTTTCAGAGCCACTTACTGAAACCTTATCATTTTGGAAAGATGTTGATCATTCGTGGACCATTAATATCTTACCTTCAGAATCATGGTTTGTTCCTTGAACTCCTCGTCCTCATCAGAGTCAGCATCTGGTAGTTGGTAGACTCTGATACCATGCTCAGTGATCTCCTCGAGAATCTAAGAAAGAAGCCACAATTAGGAATCCTATCGAGTAAGATGCAAGATTCCAAACTATGTGTAGATTTTATATATCTTTTTGTAACTTGAGAATTATATTTTTATAGAGCTGGAAAATGGAAGACATGGGTGAGGGCAGCAAAATAAAATAAATCCAAACACAAAATGCAACAGAATGATGTCCTTTGGCCAACCTATGAAAATGGTGTCTAATTAGACCTAACTTGTAGCTCATTCCATGTGGATCTTAGCACTTTGTCACCTCTTCAAAGTTGGTGTCCACTTACTTTTAAACATTGAAGATAGACATAAAATGCTGGAGTAACTCAGCGGGACAGGCAGCATCACTGGATAGAAGGAATGGATGATGTTTCGGGCTGAGACCCTTCTTCAGACTCGACCTGAAAGGTTACCCATTCCTTCTATCCTGAGATGCTGCCAGTCCCGCTGAGTTACTGCAGCCTCCGAACTGGAGTGCGACGTTGCGGAGTCAACCTGAAGAAGTGGTGCTTCTCGGACTCTGGCAAGTGCAACTGTGGAGAGGTACAGACAATGGCGCACCTACTAACTTGCAGCGGAGAGGCATGCACTGCGGATGATCTCCGCAGAGGCACAGATGTGGCACTGGCTGTGGCTAAGTGATGGCAGAACGTCTGAAACACGAGCGAACTGCAGCATTTTGTGTCAATCTGCGGTGTAAACCAGTATCTGCAGTTCCCTCCAACACACTTCTTTTAAACATAACTACCACCAATCTCACATGCTTTCAAGTAGTACATTTAAAATAATAGAATGATAGAAAAACATGCTGCAACCCCAACCCATCGCATTCCCAGCTAGTTATTTTGACGTTTTAATTTAAATTACCTCCTCTGCCTCCTGGTGGAAACAATATCTGCTAAGTTGCACAATTTAAGAACAGATCTACTACTTCTTTCTTTTATATTGTTTGCCTTGAGAAGGCACTTTCTCTCATTTCTGCACCATGCTGAAATCTCTCAACTCTGATAGCAAACTCATATCCATCACTTTCTCAAAATATGGGAAGCAGAAACAGAGAACAGGTGTAATTTTAACCCCACAAAATGCTTAGGGAAATAAAAAGTTTATAGCAACCAGAAATATTTGGTGGCATCCACTGCCAATTTTAACAGAGGCATCATGACGAGTGTGTGCATTCTCCGTCTCCTACTGTACTTCCGCTACAGTTCCTTGGGTTCAAGTTAATTGGCGTTAATATTACCAAAACCAGTCTTGGAACAACCACATTGGTTTGGTTTGCAAATAGCTCTGACCAAGACTGCAAGAAATTGCAGAGAGTTGTAGATGGAACCCAGTCCACCACACAGACCGCTCTTCCCACCATTGACTCCATCTACACTTCATGCTGCCTCAGATAAGCAGCCAACGTAATCAAAGATTTATCCCATCCCAGTCATTCCTTCTTCCCGTTCAGCAGGAGATACAGAAGCTTGGAAGCATGCACCCCAGACTGAGGAATAGCTTCCTCCCCTCTGTTACCAGGCCTCTGACAGTCATTCTATATGCTAGGGTACTGTCTGATTCACCTATACCTCATTGTGGATGTCTATGGAACTGATGCTATATTCTGCACTCTGTATCTTCCCCTTTATCTATTGTACCCGAGTTTGACTATTGTATTTATATTTGGTATACCTGATCCATTTGGATAGCATGCAAACCAAAGCTTTTCACTGTTCCTCAGTACACATGATAATAATAGACCTAAAACCTAAGCTCGAATGGTTTGGTCATTAAAAAAAATTAGTAAGGCTGTGAGATTTAACTTTAATAAAATATCTTACTTTTGGCCACATCCAACTGGGTTCTTGTGCCCTTGAAAAACGTGCCAGATAAAAGGAAAGGCTGAAATTATAAAGGCCTTTGATGTTTGTGTGCCAAAAGCAAAACATTGTCTCCATAGCCAACAGGCGATTCTCTTTATTTCCTGCACTATGAAAAATTTCCCAGACCCCATTTACCAGACACATCCTCAGCCTCCCTGACTCTTGCCACACCTGCTATCTACCTGATCCTTTCCAAACCTCTGCTGGACACGTCTGCTCTTAACTCAACTACAAAATAACGACTTCAATATTTTCACTCCAATTGCTAGCCCATTTTGTCAATAAGATTGACTGATTTTAGTTTTGTTGCATCTGTCAACTGACAAAGTCATTGTTTACTTAATATAAACTGTTGGAGATTAAGGCAACCCACACATGCAGAAAAATTAGACCTCTGGGCTTGAGTCCATCTCCACCCATCCCAGTCTAGTGATCAGATAAGGGACACAAGATCAAAGCAGTAACTTGAGCAGTTTAGCATTTATCATTCCTTGTTATCTAATAATTTTAAATTAGCTATCTAGCCATGGCCTCATATATATACAGGGCATATCAACACTTTGCAGTGGCTGATTGGAGAACACATTAAGAAAGATATCGAAGCAGTTAATCTTATCCCAGGAACAAGTATGGTGTACGCAGATGGAAAATATAAAGAAAAACTAAAATTAACCTTTAAAAAAGTATGTTTAAATGTGTATCCTACCCTTGTCACCAAAAAAAGGAAAATATTTGGTATTTTCCAAAATATAAATATTTTAACACATGATCAATTCAGAAAGCTTTCAGCATGGAGTTACTCAATTCTACAGTGCTGCAAGTTGGGTTCACTTCTCTTTTGCAGTGATGTAAAGAGATTGAGTGTCCCGGCAGCAAACCCCTCAATGGTAGTTGCTAGGCCACCATAGTCTTAGTTTCAAAGTAACAGGCAAATTACAACAGAAAAGCTTTTCACTCAGTACACTTTCACAATAAGCTAAAACTGAAAACTGAGAAACTGTCATGCTGTTAGTATGTGGTCATAACAAAATTGATAAATATGTTTCCATAAGCTAAGGAGTGCTGGTATTTTTGTAACACAAAAGCAAAGATGAATGATATATGCATATCTCTGTTACATGGAAATTACTGGACAAAAACAACCAACTTGCTTGACGTAGTTACAACATACACAACAGCCAAAGTGCAAGCAGCAAGATCCCTCAAACAACAGGGGATTATCAGTCTGAAGAAGGGTTCCGAACCGAAACGTCATCTGTCCATTTTCTTCTCAGATACTGCCTGACTCACTGAGTTGCTCCTGCAGTTTGATTTTTGTTCAAGACTCCAGCATATGTAGGTTCTTGTGTATACAGTTAATCTTTTTGGGTAGTTTGGCACAGGGTAAACTCTTGAACGAGAATTCTTTGAATTACACATGGACCATAAGAGCTACAACATATTACTATAGTTAAATATCTCAGTCATGGCGCCCAGAACTGTTTACAATATTCCAAATGTGGTCTTTGCTCTTATATTCTAGTCCCCTCAAAATTAATGTTAACATTGATTTTGCTTTCCTTACTACCGATTTGAGCTGCAAATCAGCGTTTTGGGAATCCTGCACCAGCACTCCCAAGTCCCTTTGCACCTCTGATTTCTGAATCCTCTTCCCATTTAGAAAATAGCCTACAACTTCTAGCAAGGAGCTTGACCGTACACTTTGCTACACTGTATTCTATTTGCTGCCTTTTTGCCCACTCTTCCAACCTGTCCAAATCCTTCTGCAGACTCTTTGCTTCCTCAACACGACCTGCTCACCACCCATATTTGTATAATCCGCAAACTTGGCCATGAAGCCATCAATTCCATCATCCAGATCATGCGGATCTGGATACCGACACCCAAGCTAAATGTGAGATGGTGTTCGTCCAGTTTGTGTGCGTCTTCACTCAGGAAATGGAACATGCCTAGGACAGATAGGTCTGTATGGGAATGGAAAAATAGTTAGCAACCGGGAGATCCAGCAGGCCGAGGCCGACCAAGTGCAAGTTTGTCTGCAAAGGTTGGCAAGTCTGCGCTTTGTCTCGTTGATGTAAAGGAGGCCACATTCGGGAGCACTAAATGCAGTAGAATTCAATCTAAAACATCGCCTATCCATGTCCCCCAGAGATGCTGCATGAACTGCTGTTGGGGCCAGGAAGCATGTCTGTGAGCGGATGGCGGGCCACATCCACCACGTCTTCACATAGATCCCGCCCTGGATGGCAGGCATCAAATCACGTGTTTACATAGATCCCGCACCTCCAAGGACACCACCCGGAGCACTGGCTCCTAGTTACAGGTGCTCGCGAACATGGCGTACCTACAAACCATTGCCTTGGCTGTGTCCTGAAGGTGGTGGCTCAAATACCCATACTCACTCATACCCGGACCTATTGACAACCCCGATTGGGGATTCGGTACAGCCAGAACTCGCGTGCTCGGCCCCGCTGGGACGCCTCCTTGCGTCATCGTGCCCGGGAGGTACTGGAGATGAAGGAAGTTTGCAAGCCGGATGACTACGGGAAAAAAAAACGCCTGCAGGCCGCATGATTTTGGGTTAGGGGCCACATTCAGCCCGGGGGCCGTAGGTTACGGACCCCGGATCTACAGTTCCTCGTGTCTGGTAAATTCATATTTCAAGCCCAAATCCAAATTAAATGGTCAAAGACAATAAGCTGCCAGACCTCATCAGGTCGTATCAAGGCACGAGTCAGCAATAAAGATATTCCCTCCTCTTCAGCGTGATGTGCTTGATTTATAGATGCATCAGAACTCTCCGTTACCCTTTATCTTTCCCTCAACTAATTATGGATGATGCTAACCTTCATCATTTAGACATGCTGTAAAGCACACATTGGGACACCGGACTCCTGCTTCGTTCCAGATGACACTTGCACAATTTGCATTAGCTACGCAGCAAGGTTTACTAATCATTTAATTTGGCAATTAACATGCATGTTGAAGATACCACCTGGCGACACTCAGGGCACCGATGCCTAGCAAGGCCAGATGTCCGTATATTCATTGTTGGTAATTAGCCTGAAAACAGCCCAGTTTTCTCTTTTTCTTGCCAGCTTAAGTACTGCCTGCTACATTGCTTTGTTTCGACACTGTGCACACAGACTGATACAAAGCCTCGTAGCCTTGAAACTTTTGGACTTGTAACAGTTAATTTTGACAATTGAACTGCAGTTTAGAATAAAACGCTTTCTATCATCTTTCAAAGTTCAATACTGACCAATTTTGTTCAATAAAAGTGCAGTGCGCAATCCTTCAAATTAAATGTCAAAGTCATCCCATTGATTGCAAAACTAAATATTCCTTTGATCGTATGTTTACAAGATCTCTACTCCAGAATCATCTTCAACATAGTAAACTCCAAGAAGCAGAAAGCCAATACATTTCATTATCAACAATACAAACTGTTAGTTTGTCAGCTTGTTTCTGAGTTACAATTTTCCAATCCAACCTATCCTCTTATTTATTCCTGTTGCTTGAAAACAATTTTCTGTTGAAGTTCTACATTTATATATACTAATTTCAAGGTGCATGGACAAGGCGGCAGTAGAGATAGGAACAGCCACATGCCAATTTCATTTTCCTCCCATCTTAAATACGTGCACTTGTGAGCAAAATTTGGCATTCGGCTTCTTCTGAAAAGCAGGAACAAAATAAATTCACTGCCGCCAAGAGACATAGTGGAACATTTGTAACATAAATTACAGGAAAACACAGAGCTTCTCGTACACAAGAATACTTTCAGAACCATTACTGTAACTTTTTGGAAAGATTGTAATGGAGGTTTACGCCTTTAAATAAGTGTTTTTGTGATCTGAATACCATGAGCAACAGCGCATTTCAGTTAAATAAATTCACTGTGATTAAATATTCAAAGTGTTGCTGTAGTTCAGCATATAATTTAATACAAAGATTTAATTTGTGATGTTACTGGGTGCTTGTAGGCTCGGCAGCGATTCAAATCAGTCAAAAGAAACAAGTGTGGTGATGTGAAGGAGAAAAAGGGGGATCAAGGGTTAATGCGTACATGACCAGGGGCTAAGTGGTATGGGGAAAAGGGGGTAATCCTCCTCCACTGGTACGGGGAATCTGGATACACATCCAACATGCCCATATGTGGACCTGTCGAAATTCTGTACTTCTCTGTTCTCTTGTCGCTTCCCTTAAGCCCCTGTTCCACTAAGGAAACCTGAACGGAAACCTCTGGAGACTTTGTGCCCCACCCAAGGTTTCCGTGCGATTCCTAGAGGTTTTTGTCCTCCGGCAACCACCTTCAACTAGCATTGCAACCGGCTTCGACTAAAAAATTACCGATTTTTAAAATGGAAACCACTTTCGACCATTAGGGAGGCTGACAAAAACCTCCGGGAACCACACAGAAACCTTGGGTGGGGCGCAAAGTCTCCAGAGGTTTCCGTGCACGTTTCCTAAGTGGGACAGGGGCATTTTTCGCCTATCAGTGCCCTGTCCTTTGTCCAGATGTTATCTCTCGTGGTCTAACAATGCCCCTTAATTAGCCCATAGCTAGCAGCATGAGGTAAGCCTTGAAGTTTCTTACAGTTCCGCAATTTAGTTATGCAATGTTTCAACACTCAGCGCCTGGTCACGTACGTATTAACCCTTGATCCCCCTTTTTCTCATTCAGTGCCAGTTCAACTTACTTCAACCGTTCAGAAAAAACAATAATTGCCCTTCTGCAATACCATTTTTTTTTTTTTTTAAAGGCTCCAAGAATATTCAAAAAGCCCATGTTCGTCAATTGGTGTAAATTAATTTCCCATGTTAACCCTAAATTTTCTTATTCTATTTATTTTACGCTCAATTTTAATTTTACATCAAAATATTTTTAATTTGCTTTTGTCCAGCCAAATTCAGTTTTAACAAAAGGTTGAACACTGATTTTCCTGCACCCTCGGTTCCAGAGCCTTTCTGGATTACCCATTTTTCCAAACCAACAGAGGACACGTGATAATGAAATTACGATACACTTCTGGCCACCTAATGACACCCATCCCATGTCTCTAAAGCCCAATGGAGTGCCTGAAACTTAAAAAAATAAGACATAAACTGAATGTGAATGGAATGACCGTCTCCCTGGCCGTTTAGAGCCATGGATTCCGACCTCACACCCGGCATGCAACAGCATCAGCGAGCCCTTCTTCACCCACCGCACGGTCCAGTAACACAGTTGTCGTTGCAGCTCACGTTGTAGCCCCTGGGGATAGTACTTTCTTCGGGCCTCAGCCACCGACAAAACATGCTTGGTCACCATGGGTCTCGCTTCCCTCTCATCTGCTGCTGCTTTTTGCTGTCGGTGATGACTTTGTCCACTCCGGGCTTGACCTCTGCCTCCTGCTTCTCCTGCCGCTCTGTCCATTCAGCCTCTACCTCCCTCCTTCTCCCCACCCTCCCCACCCCCCAACTTCCCACCCTGCCCCAACCTAACACCACCACCACCTTCTTCCGTGGAGTCCTCAACATACTCCACCTTGGAAGCGACAGCAAGTGAGAGGGGAAGGAGCCCCCTATTGACAGAGCATGTTCTGTCAGTGGCGGTGGCCCAAAGCGCTGTCCCCAGGGCCTACAGTGTGAGCCACAACAACAGTCACAACAGTGAGCCACACCAACAGTCGTGTCACCAGTCATAAGTGATAGGAGTTGAATTAGGCCATTCGGCCCATCAAGTCTACTCCAACATTCAATCATGGCTGATATCTCTCCCTCTTAAAACTATTCTCCTGCCTTCTCCCCATAATCTCTGGCACCTGTCCTAATCAAGAATCTATCTATCTCTGAAGAGCATCTTGCTGGTGCACCTTGCGAGTCGAGGAGAGGGGTCAGCAGACGAGGCTCTAAACAGCTGGGGAGATGGTGCAAGCCGCGGGGGGCATCGTCATGTCCATCCGCTATATCTAAAATCCGTTATAAGGGGGTCATTAAAATGAGGATTTACTGTATTGACTTTGTGATCCAGTTAGGAGATAAGATTAAGAGCACAGTTGAAAAGGGATTTTGGGAAGCAGCCTTTTAAAGGTGCCCAGTAAATTAAGGCTTGGCAGGGAATTCAGTTGCAGTGGGTAGGAAGAAAATTGAACAGAATGGTGGGAGATGGGGTTGTGGGGTGGTGAATTGGGGGCAGGCAAAGTTGAAACACAAAAAGGTGAAACATTGAGCCAGCGGAGGTAGAATTAGACATGGCCGAGGAGGGATTTCAATGTTTAGATGTAAACAAATAAATCTTTCACGACGGAAGGACACACCCGGAAAGAGCGCCCGCCACTCGCAATGCCACCTGTGACCACTCAAGAAATTTCCATAAGCTGGGATACAGTTCAATTCAACCCCGTTGAGGACATTTGAATTTGTCTATGGAACTATACACCACAATCTACTGCATTCTCGAGAACTATACGCTGCTCTCTGTACCTTCCCCTTTGCTCTATCTAATGTACTCAAGTTTGAACAGATCTATGTGTGGTACATCGGATCTGTGGACAGAATGCGAAACAATGTTTTCACTTTAACCCAGTACATGTGACAATAATAAACATAAGTGGTGAACCTATTATTCAAAGACCTCTGCCATACTGCCATTTGTCAAATTGCTAGCCTTGGTTCATTATTTCCTTCATTTATCAAGTAGGAAATTCGATCCAATACTTTCCTAAACAAGATAGTTGTGAATACAATTAATCGGAGACTAACGATGTTCTAATTTTAAGATCAGTCAAACTAAACCCAGTGCCCAAAAAAATATTCCGATCATATCGAACATGGACCCTATTTACAATGGAAACATGTTCAGCAGAAGAACATAGCTCTGAAATACTTAATTTTAAAATGTTAATAACTTTAGCAGCATGTATCCTGAAGGTTTAAGATAATTTGTGTGAGCACTGCTGATGATAGTTAAGTTCCAAATCACATCTTGAAACTATGCTTCCAGATTTCTGTAAAAATAAATAGAAGCTTACAGAAGCTGAAATATTTATGTCTGTTCTGAACTCTGCTGGAAAGCATTTGGGAGTATAAAATAAAGGGAAAACAGCAAGCCAACTAATCAATAACAGGAGCATCAATTTATCAAGCACTAGCTAACGTGTCTAAGAGGTAATAAAAACGGTTGAAAACTGATAAATTAATTTAATAACACTTCCCACAAGGAACTTTAAGTAGTAAAATAATGTCTTAGGTTTGACCATTGATGTGACATGTTTTAAAGCTAAAACCCATAAATATTGTTCCAACTGGATGTGCAAAATACTTGGCTCATGACATTGATCTAAATCTAGACCAAGTTATAGCAAGTAATAAATAATAAATGCAACAATTATTACCCATATCAGCATTCTCAGCCAAAGTGAAATGAATTTCATATGAAAACCACACAGGAAAAATTTCTGCATTCAAGATTGCAATCTCATACCAGTGTTCTGTATGTAACTCAGACTAACAATATTATTACAATTGTTTCGCTCACTTTCAGGAGATACACATCTTAGCATAACTTTCCTGTTTAACGGCAAGAGATAAGCCAATATGGCAGAGGTCCAAAATAGAAGCCACATTATCACCAGCCAAAAACTCACACATTCCACCACAAAATTAAATTTCTCCATTTGCAGGAATTGCAATTGAAGTTGACGAAATCATTGGTAATGGATGGCTAAATTGAATAAGTGAAGTCTCAAATGATTACTGCAGAGTTTGTGGAAATAAGTTGGCCTGCTAGAGTGCAGAACCCCCTTTCTATAACTGCATGGTCACCAGCAATATGCAACAAAGGGGATATACTAATTGTGTTTTTATCCTTAAAAATATCACCCACCAGGTATTGAGTAGTTGTTGCATTCAGACCACATTATCCTAGTTCAGCAGGCATCTGATAACTCTGCCCAAGAAAAGTCAGTGCTGTGGCAGTGATTCTTCAGATAACAGCAAGTAAAACAATGAAGGGAAAGCCCCAGCTCGCACTGCTGAAATATTTATTATACCCTATCTGCCTCTCAGCTTTCCTGTGGAAATGCACATTTATAACACAAGAAAACCTGTCATTCCGTTTCCGAAACAGTCTATTTAATTCAGGCCCATTTCTTCCAGAGGTTGGGCTTCCAACAATTAACTTTCTCATGAGAAACAAATTGCCCATGTATTGGTTTCCAGCTCAAAGCTATACTTGCAGAAAAGCTGTAAAACAAAATTTTGACAACTCAATTGAAAATGTTCATTCTGTTCTATGTTTATTCAACAAAGGGTTCTAAATCTCCATCAACACACAACACATTTTTTCTGAGAAATTTTGAGCTGGTAAATAGTCTGGGGTATGAGTAGACATTAATTAAACTCAGGATTGTTACTGCTAAAGGTCGTTGGTGGATAAGCCAGGAGTTAAGGGCCTGTCGGGCTGGGAGATTGCAACCTTCAGGTGGTGTGCCCTGTTTCGACTAATGCAATCAACTCGACGTGCACAAACGGAAGATCAAATAGAACAAGTTGTCCTACAACTTTAGGCTGTGCACGCCACACGAAAGAAGAAGCAGCAGAGCCTGTCCAACTTTTGCGACCGCTCGCAGTCGCCCCGTCCGCATCACCGCTCGCCGAGTCGGCCCTCCCCCTCTCTCCCTCCCTCTCTCTCTGTCTCAAAAAGATGCCGCAAATTGGAAACCCAAAAGGCAGCAAGCTCCCCTCTCCCTGGAGCCTGGAGCAACGGAGTATTGCGTTCGGGAACCAGCCCTCCCCTGTGACGACCCCTCCCCCCCTGGGCTCTGGATTGAAGCCGC
Organism: Raja brachyura; assembly: GCA_963514005.1. The sequence goes on from OY740808.1 coordinate 12,195,100, forward strand.
TGAACACGTAGTCCTTTGGTTGACACCCGCCCTGCTTCCTGCAACTCCTCGTCTCTCATCCCCCCCCCCCCCTTCCTCCTCTCCCCTCCTCCTCTACCTAGAAGAAACAAGCCCATTATGAATTTGCACCAACATCAATTTGACAGCCTCCCACTGGATCAATGGGAAAGTTGTTGTATTCTTGGGTAGTAAAGCCTCTGTCCCACTTAGGAAACCTGAACGGAAACCTCTGGAGACCGTGTGCCCCACCCAAGGTTTCCGTGAGGTTCCCAGAGGTTCCCGAGGATTCCAGTCACTCTCCATGAGTCACCAGAGGTTCTGGTCAATTGCCTGGAAAGCCTCAGCCGAAGCGTGAGCTGCATCTACTGACCAAAGATCCTGTAGGATCTTTGCTGCCGACCGCGCACACACACACAAACACATTGTGAAGGTGGGGGCCAGGGACAGCGGAGGAGCACTTTCCGCGTGTGAAGAGGAAAGTAAATGGGTGCCACAGAGCACGGTAAGTCCTTTAGAGAGCGCGGGAGAGAGAAGGGGAGAGAGAAGGGGAGAGAGAAGGGGAGAGAGAAGGGGAGAGAGAAGGGGAGAGAGAAGGGGAGAGAGATGGGGAGAGAGATGGGGAGAGAGATGGGGAGAGAGATGGGGAGAGAGATGGGGAGAGAGATGGGGAGAGAGATGGGGAGAGAGATGGGGAGAGAGATGGGGAGAGAGATGGGGAGAGAGATGGGGAGAGAGATGGGGAGAGAGATGGGGAGAGAGATGGGGAGAGAGATGGGGAGAGAGATGGGGAGAGAGATGGGGAGAGAGATGGGGAGAGAGATGGGGAGAGAGATGGGGAGAGAGATGGGGAGAGAGATGGGGAGAGAGATGGGGAGAGAGATGGGGAGAGAGAAGGAGTGGAGACAGTTTTAGGAAGTTTAATAAAGTTAGCGGGCATTTTACCTTCCGACGGATCTTCTAGGTCCTGAAAACCAAACAAGACTTATTTGCTGAAAACTCCAATGAGCCAATCAGAATGGCCGGTCAGTCAAGGCCTTCGACTGCCTGTAAGTAAAAATGCGACCCCACCACTGGCTTCGACAAAACGGCAACCTAAAACTCTCTCCACTCCTTCTCTCCCCCTTTCACTGTTCTTACCTCCCACGCTCTCTAAAGGACTTAGCGTGGTCTGTGGCGTGTGTGTGTGTGCGTATGTGTGTGTGTGGAACCTCACGGAAACCTTGGGTGGCGCACACGGTCTCCTGAGGTTTCCATTCAGCTTTCCTAAGTGGGACAGGGGCTTTAGCAACATTATCACGTTGATCTGTGCTATACATTTCTGCGTACTTTGTGAAGTCAATTGACCTTTTTAAACACTACAATCCCTTGTTGATGACGAATTCCAGAACCCTGCCTCAATAATATTAATGTGCCAAATTTTTTGCTGATTTGATACCGATGGGAATTTCACCATATTGCATAAAACTAAGGAAATTCAGCATGCATCTTACCCATTTCTACAGATGCACCATAAGATAATCAACGACCTAATTACACCCAGGTCATTCCCTCTTCCCCCCTTTCCTATCTGGCAGAAGGTACAAAATCAGAACTCTTAAATGTACCTCTCACAAGCCAAGAAAGTAGTCCCGATCTCCAAATTTACCTCATTGTGGCCCCTGCACTATTTTTTACCTGCACTTTCTCTGCAACCCTCCCATTTATCTTCCTATTAAAACCACAAATCCCCTAACTTCTTCAATCTTCCCGTAGATTTCTAATTCCAGGGAACGGGTTCTTCACTCTTCTTTCTAATAGGATTAAAGTACCTCTGTAAAAATTATGCGCAATAAATTTTGAACTCATAATATGGCATCCTTTCCTAACCAGAACAAAACAGTAAATTGCTTGGTTCATAATTATATTTTCAGACAGCACACAAACAGCTGATGGGAAATTTCATTTGCCTCATGCTTCTTTTATAATAGGTGATTGCCACTTGGGCTACTTGAGAGAAGATAATGCCGAAAGAAGTAAATAATGGGAATAAGAAAAATAAATAAGAAAAAGTGTTGGAAAACTAAGTCGATCAGAGATAGTGGAAAGAGTCAATGTTTCAGCTCAATTAACTTTTGTCAGATATAGAACAGCTTGGAAGGTGGAAATAATGGAAAAAAAACAAAGGAAGGCCTGTGATTGGGGAAAAGCTGCTAGGAGTTAAATATCAAGAGGACAGTACAGGATCTAAGAGGGTGGTAAAGAGATAAGTAAGTAGCAACAGACAGGTGTAAATAGGAGACAGAATTATCCACAACTACAAAATTGTTACCTCGTTGTGGCCCCTGCACTGTTTTTTACCTGCACTTTTTCTGCAAATGTAACATTATATACTGCATCCCGTTTCCTTTCTCTTTTTGCAGTACCCATTGTATTTCTGTATCGTACGATTGTACTCACATATAGTGCGATTTGCTGACTAGCATGTAAAACAAAGTTTTTCACTGTATCAGCACACATGATAATAAACCAATGCTAACATCCCTTCTAGGTACAGTTTGCATACCTGGGTAGAACTATTTACACAAGATTGTCTCCACTGTAAATTTGCACTTCATCCTGTAAATGAAATGTGTTGCTAGTAGTATGATGAAAGGGAGTATCAATTTCGATGGAGGGGTACTGATTGAATGCATTGCAAGTTGCTAAACTTTTGAATTGCAACTACTACCATAAAAGCACATTGCAACTGAGATGGAATGGAGTGGGATACTTTATTTTCACATGTGACTGGGCACAGTGAAATACTTTGCTTTCATACCCAATGATCTTACCAATGATGAAGAAACTTGGAAGACACTAGATGAGTTAATTGGCTTCAAGATACCCAGTCTCTGCTCAGTTCACCAGTTGCAGGTACAGGGCAGCACAGTGGTGGAGCTGTTGCCTTACAAGCCAGAGACCCTGGGTCAATCCTGAGTATGGGTGCTGTCTGTACGGAGCTTGTATGTTCTTCCTGTGACCGCTTAGGTTTTCTCTGGTTTCCTCCCACACTCCAAAGACATATGGGTTTGTAGGTTGATTGGCTTTGGTAAAATTGCAAATTGTCCCTAGTGTGTAGGATGGCTTTAGTGTACAGCGATCGCTAGTTGGCACAGCCTCGGTGGGCTGAAGGGCCTGTTTCTACATTGTATATCTAACATCTAAAATGCTGTTCAGTTAAGATTACAATTGGCGTTTACTCAGCAATATTGCTACTGAGGTTTGGGAAGGATGTTTGGCTTTTCCTTGCTGGAGATGGCCAACATCTACTATATTTATAGCACAAACCTATTCACTGACACCCAGAGATTCTTTTGACAATATTGTTATTGCAAGTCAGGTGTTTGTAAGTTAAGGTCCACAGCAGGTCTCGATTGACAATCTATGTTGACAGCTTAAGTGCAGTACTGACACAAATATGTTGTGGACTCTGTATTTTGGAAGGGAGATATTAACCTGGAGCCCCTAACTACCTAAATAATATAAAAGAATAGAAGATTTTCGCTGCTACCCAGCCAGTACATTTTCCCGTATATCACCATTTAAAAATATATATAAAATGCTAATGCATGTCATTATCTGAATTTCTGCTGCCAGAAAGTTGTTGACACTGAATATACTGCACAACCAAAAATGTCCATTCAATAACTTAGTTTGGTTTACTTTATTGTCCAGTCCGCTGAAAGAATATATATGATTACAATTGAGATGTCCACTGTGTACAGATACAGGATAAAGGGAATAACGTTAGTGCAAGATACAGTCCAGTAAACTCTGATTGTGCCCAGTGGATGTGCGAGATCCATATAAATCCAAATTCTTTCTTAAAATGTATTTTTAAAAAGGAGCCAGGTGTCTGATTATCTGATTGGAATTTAAAACCGAGACCAAGATTTTCCTCTCTTCCCCAACCAATACAAATTGGGCTCTTTCCAGTAATATTTTTGGCAGAGAAGTTGGGAAGGACAATTAAGTAAATGAAAATAGGAAAGGGTCACCAAAGGGATGAATGGCCTCCTTTCCACCTGCAATCTTTTAGTGATTGAGAATGGAAAATATTTTTTAATGGAAAATATATTTTCTTGAGTGCAATATGCTCTGGGCTAATTCAGTACAGAATGTAGCCAGGTTATATGTCAAAATTGGATAAAGTTATTAAGTGCCTCATACTTACTAAACATAGTACAACAAAAAATATTTGATATAATTCTGCATATAATTGTTTTTTTTGAATAGAAGATTATTTTTCTTTCTATTTCGGTGCAGGATAAGTCACTCGGTAAAATTCTCAAAGACCTTATGACCTAAGAGAATTGGATTTGCATTTCCCAGAATTTAAAAGAGCAGTTTGCAAAGAAAATCAAAATCAACCTTCCAGGAAACGATATGGGATACCAGGTTTTTAAAAATGTTGTTTTCCCTAAAGCCATGTTGGAATGGTAATTTCTTACTAGCTTGTGATTTTCTGCAGCAACGACTTAAGTGTTGATTTCTGCATTCATGAGAACAATAACCAAGACATTTAAATGGCTTTGTCCACAATTGCTGCAATAACTTTTTTTACTGATAAAAAACTTTTATGTTTCCTTTGCCTATTACAATAGACAGCTACAATTTATGTACAAAGTGGCCCACCTACAAAGCTGAAAAGCCTGCTGAAAACAAAGAATTCTAGTAGAATAAATGCTTCTACCAAATGTGTTCTTACTGTTAACCCATTCCAGCCTCAAAGTCGAAATAATGGCAAGCAAATTAAAAAGAACACATTCCAGCAGTTCTGTACTGTAAATCAAGTGTGGCAGGAAAGTTTGCCACAGATTTCCTTATTATTTAAATAAATCGACATCCTGTATTTAAGAATTACGTAAAAAATCGTGAAATAAGTTAAACAATCTGAAAATAGTTGTCATGTGCTGTGCAGAAATGTCGTGCTCGTTACGGCACTCAGACTTAACAAAGGCCAAAAGCAACAATTAGTTTCTCTGCCTATGTTGTTCCCATTACCTCACCTTAGCAGTCACAGGATAATAATAAAACACAAAGTGCTGGAGTGGATCAGGCAGCAACTCCAAGTCCCGACCTAAAACATCAGCTATCTATGGAGATGAGACTTCAGTAGGTATGTTACAAAACTTACCTTGAGCAGCGCTGCAGTTCTGCCGCTCCCCGTGTGCGTGACTTTGGCGCCTTTCAGAGGGGGGCGGGCTTAAAGTGCCGTTTTTCTACAGGCTGGGCAAATCGATCCATGTCGGGCAATTTCGTTGCGGAAGAAAAATCGCTCCGACATTTCATGAATGAAGATATTTTTAAATTACGCTAGATTATTTATTATCTAGAGTAATTTAAAAATCACCTTCAAAAGCCGTGAGAGCCGACAACGGGAAGGATTTTGCGTAGGGGAGAAAAAAAGGCACACAGTTTATTTTTATATTAAAAGTTGGTTTTTAGGGAGGCTTTAATAATATTTTCATGTTGCGAAATGGGGTCCAAAAAAAAATGTATGAACCAACAGTATTTTCCCTCCGACTTCACAGCAAACCGTAACGTTCCAATCCACCGCATTCCACTAAAACCCACTCGCTAGTTGATTTAAATGGCCATTAATTTACAGGCATTAAACACTAAATTCCTTCCATTTGGCCCAGAAATTCAAGAAAATGAGATTTAAAAATTATGTTATATTGTGGATTATTGTGTGAATGTTATTTGGACACTTAGGCAATTTAAAAAAAGTTTATCTTTTCTTAAGATCTACTCATTGAATTTTGTAATTAGTTACAATTAGATAACTAACTAATTATATGCTTTAATTTCAGGTCATCCAAGTAAGATTGTTTCATAATTGTTTCAGAATGCTTCAATCTATAATAACTGAAAATTTCATTGAGTTCTCTTAATTTTTAAGAAAGTTATGGGCTTTTAACGGTTCTAGATCACAGCTTTTGAGTTAAGTCAATTGAAAGGCAATGGGGAACAAGATGCTAATTTCCAAGTATGAAAATGGTCATAACTTTCTTAATACTGAAGATATGAAAGTGAATTAGGTGTCAAATTAAACTTCTTTTTATGCTTTATCTGATGGGATAAATTGCAGACTTGATTTTTAAAATCTCAAAATGTTGTAACATTGCTAACTTCAGCTATCTATGTTCTACAGAGATGCTACCTGACCAGAATTCAAGTACTTTGTGTCTTTTTTTGTAAACCAACATCTGCAGATCCTTGTATCCACAGAATAATAATACATTTTTTGCTATGTTGCCATCATGAACTCCAAATTGATATGTATCAGGCTGCACAAAGTAACACTGAGTATGTGGGTGATGGAATGAAATTCAACATCCATAAATTACTGGGTAGAATATCATGAATCAGAGGTGTGGGACTTGAGTTGCAACGTGTTGTTAAGATATGCATTGCTGCTCATTCTATGGAGAACAATATTCAAATATTATCCAATTTAAAAAAATATTTGTAATAACTGAACTTTATATACGTAGTCAATTTCCACCAAAAACACCAAATAAGTGAAATTTATTGTAAAACACATGGAAAAATTGATGAGGAAAAATACTTGAACTTGAAGTAGATAATAAACAATCACGACTTACTCTTCGCTTCAGTCGTTCCCGTTCCTTCAATGTCAGTGTGTCTGCCTTAGCAATCACAGGTACAATATTTACTTTGCTGTGAATGGCCTTCATAAATTCCACATCTAGAGGTTTTAACCTGTACAAGATGGCAAATAGTTAGATACGACATTAAATGCATAAGTTACCATTCCCTCCATATATTTTAAAATTGCAGAAATCATGTATTTTGGCTCTTTTAATCGTAATGTCTTACTTTCATAATCTTGGCTATAGCTTGCTGCATAACATGTATCCTAGTACTAGGATAACTTGTATATTTCCCAAAACACCAATGGGAGCAAACATTATCTCATACTGAGACCATGTTAAAATAAAACATTTAAAAAAAAGATAAACAGTTCTACAGCGGGGGCAAGAGTTCACCACAAGGTGCTGCACTGAACCATGCTCCAGAAGGTGTTCAATTAGAGTCATGATTTGCACCCAGAGGGATGAACAAGAAATTTTTGGCAAAGGCTTTTTTCATCCCCTCATTCTCTCCCACCAGAGTCCACAATAAGTTCATTTATGCAACATGATTCAAATTGGCTCCAACCTCTCCCAAAACGGAATGAATCACACAATCTCTTGGACCAGGTTCCATAAGAACAAAGGGCCACAGACCTATGGAACTTTTAAACCCAGATCCAGAAAGGTAACAATAACCTCTGGGGAAGAGGAGATAGAGAGAGGGAGGCAAGCCAACAAAGCAGTACATGCAAGAAATCTCAAGAAACTCCAGTCCTCCTTTACATCAGATGTTAAGCCAGCTTAATTGCTAGCATATTCCAAAACATCCAGCTTCTCTATCGGTTTTGTTTATGCATGCATAATTTCATCCTTTAATCTAAATGTATTCATGTTCTATTTTATCTGCTAGTTATTACATTCACGACCCAAATCCACAATAATAACTAATCTCTGACAAGGAACGGCTGATTGTATGGGTGAACACAGACTGCAGCAATCTGAGCACAGCAATGGGGTAATGTAGATTACTCTCGTCAAAGGTAACAAATAAAATACAACAGTTAAAGAGGGATAGGTTTCGTTTTCTGCAAATGTGAGCATGATTGCTGAATTGTTTATTGGTGGAAGGGTTGGGAGTGTTTGGAATTTGGAGGCATCGCCTGCATGGGTGGCAAAAGTGAGTTTCCTCACAATACTTAAGGATCTGGGTGAATATTAGATTGCCAAGGGACAGATGACTACGGACCAAGTGCTCATTAATGGGGTTTGTGCATATGTTGTAACAAAGGGCTTGCTACAGTGCTATATGACTATAAACTAAACAAAATTCATATGGTGGAATGCAGCACTGTTTTCATTGCATGCAAAGATAACCAAACAAAAATCGCAGATATCTAAGGTGATCTTCATGCGAATTAAACAAACCAAAGGAATAGTTAGACCTCAAGCCGGGTGTAGATCAGCCAGGTTATTGCCTCTGCATCAGTGTCTGCCAGGCCCTGAGCTCCATGTGGTGGGTGAGCGGGCACCCAGAGAGGATATGGTTGGCTGTCTGTTGCTCTGCTCCGCTTTCACAAGCTAGGCTCTGGCGGAGCCCCCATCTCCACATGCTGGCATTTAAATGCCAAACTCCAGTACACAGTCTGTTGAGCTTCACCCATGCTCCTCTGGGGAGGTCAGACCCTGGACAGCTTTTACCTGGTGAAGAGATGTAGCTGTGCAATGGAGATGAGGTTGCCTTCCCCTCCTGTGACCACTTGGTGGCTTTTGTCTCAGTTGGCTGGATGGATGCTAGGAGTTGTTTTCCATGTGGAGCAAAGGGGTGATGGGACTTCAATCGGGGAGGCTCTTCTCTCTGCTGATAGCCTGATGGAGGAGGTGATCTGGGTCCTGGGCACGACGAGATAGTGCCAGAGTTGCTGCTTGCCTTCGGATCCCTGCAGGCGGAATGCCTGCAAGTATAGGGAGCTGCTCGATTGAAGTAGGTTGAAGGCACCCAGTGATGGTTCGCAAAGTGCTGTTCAGGCTCGTGTCTACCAGATCTAAGGTGATGACAACTGATTAAGTTGATGTTTTATTTGGAAAATAATGTCTTTATGTGGCCTATTTGCTGTAGAATATTTTGAAAAGTACAACAGGTGGTGACCCTACATCTAACACTAACTCATGCTTTAAAGTATAACAGACTTTATTTAGTGACTACTCTTAATCATATACCATGGTAAAATGATCAAAATGTTAATCAGCTTCCTCACTTGGGAATGATATCACTACGCATCCTTCCATTACTAAGCTTGGTTGCAGCAAAGACTAAGACTGGCATATAGATTCAAAATCAGCCTACTTCCTTACCCATGGCCAAAAGGAGAGATGAAGTAGAAACAGCAATGCACTCTGTTGTCTATGATATGCCGTCTGTTCAAGCCACTCTCATCATGAAGATATCGTTCAAACTGATTGTCAATATACTGAATGATAGGCTTGAAGCTGTAAAGAGAAAAAAGGTATGGTCTTAAGAAGGATAACACTATCTGTTATACTACCATAAAATTCAACCCTTAATACTAAGGTGATGAAACCACATTGAACATATTGTGAGAGTCTGCAGAAAATGCACTTCACCATCAATTTTATTACAAACAAAAGAAGGCTTTGGAAATAATCTTCTGGGTAGTACAGGACTATTTAAGTGATTTCATACTCCTACAGATCTTGCCTTATCAATGTGGTTCCATACAATTTGCAGCCTAATTTTACGAAGTAAAACAAATAGTAAGCAAGAGTCTTGCATTTTGGCAGTATGCCATAAGGAACTCGAGAACAAATTAATGAGCAAGATTGTAAAAAGTATTAAGTATTAAGATTGTGGCAGATCATTGCCAATGGTCTACAAATGACTACAATTACACACAGTAATGCTGCAGTTCCCAGTGAATGATTATTAAATCTCCATCAATCACATTTGTAGTCCAAATGGCTATAATTGACAGAATCATGACAATGCAAAGACTATTCTTCCTTCATTGCATTTAAAGGATTGTACCTGATTTTATAGCAATGCCTTACCACAACATCAGGCGTAAGTGCTGTTTGTAGAATATCTTTTAAAATACATTTTAATTGTTTTCTGAAATGCACAGCTTAAACAGAATTATGACCAATCAGTTTTTTTTCAAAGCAAGTAAATCATATTTACTGCAAGTTGTGCACTGTGTTTAACTTGCTCGCTGATTTAATACATAATGTTTTCAATGGGCAATCCATATGTTGTAATTACTTCACAACAGATTTGTCCTGCTATCTGCTACACAGAAAGTCATTGATGAGCTCCTGAGAGCTGCAATACATATTTTGCCCAAGAGCCAAAATGGAAATTATATCACCTTGCATCAAATCCATGAAAAACATAGCTACAGCATCAACCAATGTACATGGCCAATTTTGTTTTTATAAAAGCCTTTGACACCATCAACTGGGAAAGTTTATCTGGAGGGTGAGGACGTACTCTACAAAGATATGCAAACCATGATCCTTACTCACAAATCCACCACAAACTCTATACCACTGGAGTTATCACATCCTCTTCTCAATATTGTATTCTACCATTACTCACCTCATCTCTAAGTGGAGTTAGTCTGAGTGGAAGCTATCCAACCTTCATCACCTCCACTACAGAACCAAAACCACGTTAACTTCAGTCACAGCAATAAAATATAGTTAATGATTGCATACATGCTCTCTCGGAGGTTGGGCTCTAAACCATACTTCAGCCATTCGAAGGGTGTATCTCAGAAAGACAAAGGTTCCATTGCACAATAGAGTGCTTGATGATCAAAATCCAGATGTGACTCCCTTTAACATGGAATACTCCACCTTTCTCAGCAGCCACCTTTCATTGAAAGCAGAATGAGAAAATCCCCCACCTTATCCAAAGAGAAAGCATTGTCTTCAGTTACCTCAAGGAACGAAAAATGCTTGAAGACCAAGAGAAAGCATTGTTTTCAGCTACCTCAAGGAAAGAAAAGTGTTTAAAGACTAAGATCTCAAGTCCTGCATACGGTAATGAGTGTTTCCTTCCATATGTTTTGTACACAGGATCAACTTACAGTCGGCACCTCAAAACACTATCACCAACAATGCCTTTGCAGAATATTCAATCAATTGGCATGACAGGAAAACAAATAATCAGGGAACTCTTCCATGGCCAACATTCCCAGCTGCAAGGCTCTGATCACATGCAATCATTTCCAATTGCTAGAATGTCTGCCACTAAATTCCTCATACAAGCACGACTTCTAATTAGTAAGCAATTCCCAAACGGACAGTTCTCAAGGTCACTTTAAAAAAATGTAACATCAACACTGATTCATGGGAAAGACTGGCAGAAAAGCAGATGCGAAGGTATTGAGATGGCAAATGTGCGAAAAGAGGGAGTATACTTTTTAATTAATCCACCCGACCCATCATGCTTCACTTGCACCATCTATTGGGGGGGGGGGGGGGGGGGGGAGTTCAAGGTTACCACATAAAATTTATTAGTTACCTCAGAACCCACTGAAATGAAGTGAAAACAAATCATCCTCGACTCGAGAGGGTCAGCTTGAGAAGAATCAACTGGTCAAACTCAAACACACAACAGAAACTACAGGACTACCACAGGTATGCTCTTTATTGCTGGTGATTTATCATATTGGTTTATTAATGAAGTCACCATTTAAAGTAAAATATTTTTGAATAATTGATCAGAATTTGAAATTATTAACACTTCTTGATTAATTGTTAGAAGTGGAGTAGCGAGTTAGTTCATTAAGAGTAATGCAAAATTGTGGTTCCGCAGATTGTTTTTAAAGTCATGAGAATTGAACAAACAAACCAGTACAATTTAATTGTCAGCTACTTATTGTCGTATACACAATAGCCTTCGCACAATAGCAATGAAAATCCATGTTCATTCACAATACAGCCATACATTTTGACCTGTGATCTCCTTCCTGCCAATATTATGTTAACACTAGCCCACAATAGACTTCAAATCAACCCTGCACTAACGGTATGATCTCACGGAATGATTCAGCTTCCTATCAGTTACCAATTCAATGAACAAACTAGAAACATCCCAAATACAAATCTTGTGCACAATTAGTCAGTCAAAGCCGTAGATGCTGTGTTACAATTGAACTAACAATAGTGTACATTTTGCATATGAAGGGTCCTAACTCACTTACTATTACACGTCGAAAAAACACTGAAATGTTAAGTATCAAATAACAATGCTTTCTTTCATCATTTTAATAATAATTGAGTCAGCGGCACATGGCAGTATTTGGCTACATAAGAGAAAAAAAGACAAAGTGCTGGAGTAATTTAGTGGGTCTGGCAGCATCTGGTACCATGAAAAAAAGCTAAAGATTGACTTCTACAGAAACCAAAGTGAAGCAACGAATTAGCATCCCTCATCCCCAACTATCAATGCTTTGGCTTTTTCTTTAATACTCATGCGCTGGCCTCTGCCAGACCTGCCTGATTATTTCCAGTATGTTCTGTTTTAAATTTCTTATGTCTGCTTTAATTGATGGAGATGTTCATGAAGGCATCTTCCATTAGCACTTATTAACAAGCTGATTCAATGGTCTGCATGCATTAGTTGTGTTGTGGCTTCATCGCACAGGCAGTCCATTTAATACCAGATCCTACTCCTGGCCAGTCCTTCTATACTCCACATTGAGCTAGTATTGGTCCTTAGGTTTGAAGATAATGGCACTGTGATAGATATGACAGAGGATTAGGTTATGAAATGCGCCAGTTAAAAGCAATTATCATACCCACAGAACACATGCTGTTACTTAGGCAGTGACATACCTTTTTTGGGGGGTATTGGACACCCTATGTTCTGACAAACATTCAAACTATTTCATACATCTAAGAAATCCACAGCATAACTTCTTGTCTATCTTGGGTGAAACTGACTGTTTCTGCCATCTCTCACTTCTGATGGACTCCCACCAAAATTCAGGAATGTTTAAGAACTGCAGATCCCGGAAAATAGAAGGTAGACAAAAAAGCTGGAGAAACTCAGTGGGGAAGGCAGCATCTATTGACAAAGGACAAAGGACATTTATTGTCACATACACCAATTGGTGCAGTGAAATTTGAGTTGCCATTGCAGCACACAAAATAAACACAACATTATGGAATTTAACATTAAACATAAAAAACATCCCCCCACAGCAGGATTAACGTTTTCCCACTGTGAGGGCAGGCAGCAAAGTTCAGTCCCCATCCTCCATGTTCACCTGTGGTCAGGTCCATTCCCACCCAAACCACCCCCTCCCCGGTACTTTCCCTTGCAACCGCAGGAAATGCTACACTTGTTGCTTTACCTCCCCCCTTGACTCCATCCAAGGACCCAAGCAGTCTTTCCAGGCAAGGCAGAGGTTCACCTGCACCTCCTCCAACCTCATCTATTGCATCTGCTGCTCCAGGTGTCAGCTGCTCTACGTTGGTGAGACCAAGCATAGGCTTGGTGATCACTTGGCCCAACAACTCCGCTTGGTTTGCACTAATCAACCTGATCTCCTAGTGGCCCAGCACTTCAACTCCCCCTCCCATTCCGTATCCAACCTTTGTCCTGGGCCTCCTCCATGGCCAGAGTGAGTCCCACTGCAAATTGGAGGAGCAGCACCTCATATTTTGCTTGGCCAGTTTATACCCCAGTGGTATGAACATTGACTTCTCCAATTTCAGGTAGTCCTTGCTTTCTCTCTCCTTCCCCTCCCCAGCTCTCCCACAACCAACTGTCTCCGCCTCTTCCTTTCTTCTTCCCGCTCCCCCCACCTCCACATCAGTCTGAAGAAGGGTCTCGATCGCTCCATAGATGCTGCCTCACCCGGTGAGTTTCTCCAGCATTTTTGTCTACCTTTAAGAAAATCAATGCCAGTTTATGTTGATGTGATTTCAGTGAGAACAAGCACGCTTTGGTTATTTTTCCTATATAGGAGAGGGATGACCTTGTATGAAAACAACCCTGCATTCTCACACAACAGTTCAGTTTCTCTTTCAATCATTTCCAGTTGAGGGAGCAAGTCATTTTGGAGCATCATTCGGTTGGCGGTTAAGCTCACTGGATATCTCAGCCAGGTTTCCAGTCTTTTCATGCTTTGCTCCTCAACAATAGTTCATGATCTGATCAATCAGATAGTCCAATGAGCCATGCATAAATAGATTAAAAAAGTTGTAATTATGTCTGACTTGCTATGCCTGCCCAAGAACAAAGGCGGCCACTGTATCACATTCATCTCCTTATGAGTCAGGATCTGTCCAGTTGGAACAGAAATATTAAGGCGTTACACACGCCACAAGGGCACAGTGTGAGACAACATACCAGCCAGTTATCAGAAGGCTTGGATGCCCACAACTTTAAATATGTAGAATCTTGAATAAGAACATTGCAGAGCTATGGGAAAGAACAGTGTGCCGAAATGATCACTGCTCTCAGAAACTTCATGGCGACAGAGTCTCAACCTTTCATTAATGTTTTATGTAATGACAGTTAAGAAACTCACTATGGTGTAAATTAAATCCATATTTAAGAACAGACACACAATATTCTTATGTAAAAAATTTGCGTTTCAATTTCAATTCCCTTTTGTTAATTAATGGGAAATACTACTCAGCAACATGGGACAAAAAGCATTCCAATCTCATGACTACCAACACATATTCTCAGTGCAAATATGTGTGATAAAGTCCTACAGAGTAAGCGATAAAGCCACAATGACTTCTTCAAATCTCAACCTTGTGCTTTATGTACTAAGTGAAATGACACACACCTCTCTGTGGAAACCTTCATCAATGCATAAATGAAAGGGAAAAAGGCCATTGTAATGCCTTTCTCAACCCGCTGAGCTCACTGCTCCCCTGGGAGGAAACGCATGGCAAAATTTAACTTTATCAAAGTAATAGTGTCTATATAGCCTGAATATTGGAACATTGCACAATATCCCACTGAAATAGTCCCTATACAAAATGATACATGTCAAGGATCAGCCTCTCATTCCCCATGGGTGTTGATTACGATTCCCCTCACAATATGCAGATGTTACTTAGGAAAGACAGATTCCAATCATAAAGCATGTTCCCTATTATAAGTTCATATATACAAATCAACATTATTTCGCTCACCACCAAGACCATCTCATGATAAATGGAAGTAACAATTGGCTCTGCTCAATATGAGAGACCATGAAATGTAAATATTTACCTGTAAAACTGCAGAAAACACTTCTGCCTTTTACTAGATAAAACTCAATTATGTGGGAATTCCAGTGTTAATTTCTAACTGATATTTCAATGAGTTTCATGCTTCGAACGAGCAATTCTTTTATATTTTCTTGAAACAAAATGTACTTAAAATCCTTCCCATGCAAAAATGTTCTTTACACCAGATATGAAATTAATGCATAAATGCAGTCTACAAAACAAAATATAGCAGCAAGCAACAGTTAGTTACTCGGACTGAGTTTCACATAAGCTAAAAAAAAAAATGTGGCGAGCTAAAATGTGCCTGTCTTTTGCCAATGAAAGGAAGCTTCAACAGAAAACAGTGCAGCAGAATTACAATGGAGGGTGGCTCCCTCTGGAGCCTCGTTATCCATTGTTAGAACATGGTGACAACAATGTTTCTAACAAACGATTTCTGTTTTACACGTCTGTGTTACATTTTTACAATTTTAACACAGTTACATTTACAGAAAATCTATTGAGTATTTCTGTGTACAAATAAATACCCATGTCACTAAAATTAGTTTAGTTTAGAGATACAGCATGGAAATAGGCCCTTCTGGCCACCAAGTCCACACCAACCATCGATCACTTTTTCATCCACTCTTTACCGATTTGGGACAATTAAGATGTTTTGGGGATGTGGAGGGAAACCAGAGCACCCGGACTCAGTGGGCCAAAGAAACTGTTTCCATGCTGCATCTCTAAACTAAACATTGAGTGATTGCTAAAAACTGTTATGTTTGCAAATACAGCAATTAATTTATCCACAGTAAATTCATCAAAAAAGCAAGGGAAAAACAAGGGGAAAATAAGCTGAAATAATTAAAGAGATTTTATTGTGCACAGATTTATTCAACGCATTTTGGCAAAACTGGTCGTTTTATCCTGTGTTTTTAGCCAACTTACCCTAAAGTGTCTATATGTCAATTGCCTCAAATACCATTGATGTTAGCAAATTCCCCATTTTAACCATGCTGTGGGTAATAAAGGTTCTCATGAACTCCCTACTATACTTGTTAGTGACTTGCATTCACAAAACGGCTCTGCATTCCTCACAAATTCCTTGTGTCTATCCAAACAAATCTCTTCATGATTGTATAGATTGGACTACTCTTTGGACATCACTCAGCTTTTTCAATTCCACAACAACAAAGGACCCCCAGGTTTTGTTGAGTAGGAGTCAGCCTTATGACTCCTGCTCTACCAATAATATCTTTGCCAATCTTATCTTTAGCCTTAGCACCATTTTCCTGTGCAATTCACTTAACCCTGCAATCCAAACAACTATTCATCTCGGCCTCAAATATGCTTAATGACTCATATTCTGTATATGGTGGTTAACTCCAAAGAAAATATATCCACCATAAAGCCCTGTCAAAATCTTTTGTTTCAATGAGATCACTCTTCCCCCCAAACACAGGGCAGTATAAGCCTCAATGTTCTGGCAGCCTCAAATACCTGGGAGTGTACCTGGTCAGTAAACTGGACTGGTCCATGAACGCTGAGGCCCTGTACAAGAAGGGACAGAGCTGCCTGTACTTTTTGAGAAGGCTCCGTTCCTACAACGTCTGCAGTGAGATGCTGCAGATGTTCTACCAATCGCTGGTAGCCAGTGCCATCTTCTTCGCTGCCGTGTGCTGGGGCAGCAGGGCAAAGGCTGCGGACGGCAACAGGATCAACAAACTCATTAGGAAAGCTGGCTCTGTCCTGAGGGCGGAGTTGGATTCTTGGGAGGTGGTCTTCGAGGGGATGCTCCTCAAACTCCAGAGCATCCTGGACAATACAGCTCACCACCTCCATGACACACTGGTCAACCTGAGGAGTACCTTCAGCAATAGACTGGTTCCACCAAGATGCAGGACAGAACGTCACAGAACATCCTTCTTCCCTGTGGCTAGCAAACTTTACCACTCTTCCCCATTCTGTCGTGGGGTAGACGGAGACTGAGCACCCCCCCCCCCCCCCCACCTCTTCAATCTTTGCACATGGACATTAGTAAGGCATTCCATAAGGTGCCAAAGGGTAGGCTGCTCTGGAAGGTTATCCAAGGAGAGATAACTGAATGGATAGCAAATTGGCTCCATGGAAGGAAGCAGAGGGTGATAGTGGAAGGTTTCTTATCAGAATGGAGGCCTGTGACTAGTGGTGTGCCACAGGGTTCGGTGCTGGGCCTGTTACTGTTTGTCATCTATATCAATGATTTGGATGAGAACATACAGGGCAAGATAAGCAAGTTTGCTGATGGTACAAAAATGAGTGGTTTTGCAGATAGTGACGATGGTTGTGAACGATTGCAGCAGGATCTGGATCGATTGGCCAGGTGGGCGGAGGAATTGGGGATGGAATTTAATAGAGGAGTGTGAGATGTTGCATTTTGGGACATCAAACAAGGGCAGGACCAACACAGTAAATGATAGACCTCAAGGTAGTGTTGTCGAGCAGAGGGATCTAAGAGTATAAGTGTATGGTTCCTTGAAGGTTGCGTTGCAGGTAGATAAGGTGGTCAAAAAGCCTTTTGGCACTTTGGCCTTCATCAGTCAGAGTATTAAGTATAAAAGTTGGGAGGTCATGTTGCAGTTGTATAAGACGTTGGTGAGATCGCATTTAGAATATTGTGTTCAGTTCTGGGCACCATGTTGACAGAAATATATTGTCAAGCTTGCAGGGGTTCAGAAGGGATTTACGAGGATGTTGCCAGGGCTAGAGAGTGTGAGCTACAGGGAGAGGCTGAGTAGGCTGGGTCTCTATTCCATGGAGCATAGGAGGATGAGGGGAGATCTTATAAAGGTATACAAAATCATGAGAGGAATAGATCGGGTAGATGCACAGTCTTTTTACCCAGAGTTGGGGAATCGGGGACCAGAGGACATAGGTTCAAGGTGAAGGGGAAAAGATTTAATAGGAATCTGAGGGGTAACTTTTTCACACAGAGGGTGGTGGGTATATGGAACAAGCTGCCAGAGGAGGTAGTTGAGGCTGGGATTATCCCATTGTTTAAGAAACAGTTGGACAGGTACATGGATAGGACAGGTTTGGAGGGTTATGGACCAAACGCAGGTAAGTGGAACTAGGGTAGCTGGGACATTGTTGGCCGGTGTGGGCGCGTTGGGCCTGTTTCCACACTGACTCAATGACTATGACATCCCCATAGTCTTACCAGTTTATTTTGACGTTTCATGTATTTTGTGTTTTTTATGACTGTTGGCAAATTAATTTCCCTCCTGGGATAAATAAAGTTCTATCATACCGTATCAATTTCTCATCTCTGAAATCAAACTGGCAATCCTTCAATGTACTATCCCAAAAGCTAAATATATATTTCCTTAAACAAGGCCAATGGTATGTGCAGCATTCCATGAGTGGTCTCATGAAAACCTTGTAAAATCATCGCAGGACTTCCCTATCCTTGAACTCCATTGCTAAAATATGAACATTTAATTTCCCTTTCTAATTATTCATAGCACCTGCATTCTATCTTTATTTTTCTCATACAAGAACATCCATATTTCTGCAAACGCCAAAATGTAATAAGCTTACATTATTTAAAAAAATATTTTCTACTCTGAGCAGAGTATTTCCCAACATTATACTCCACAGAACAACTTTTTGCACTCTAAATCGACTAATCTGCACCGTTTGCAAATTAAGTAGCCTCTTCACAAACCATCTTAAAATGTACCTTTGTTTCATTAGCAAACATACATATCACTATCCTTTCATCTAAATCATTAAGAGACTGAAAATAGCTAAGACAGTATTGATCTAATGCATTCCACTAGTTAGAATTTGCAAACATTAACATGATACTTTTATCCCTGCCCTGTATTCTGTCCACTAAACAGTCCTCTATCCATACTAATATAATTCCTTTAACTCCATAAACCTTGTGTAGAACCTTTTATGTAGCATTTTGTCAAATGGCTTTTTGGAAATCCAAAATAGACAACAGTTGTTAGTTGCCCCCAAGTCTGAAAAAGGGTTCCTGACCAGAAGCATCGCTTATTCATGTTCTCCGGAGATGTTGCATGTCCCGCTGAGTTACATCAGTATTTTGTATTCTATACAGATCCAGCATCTGTAGTTCCTTGTCTCTATTAGTCGCCCTTTATCTGTTTCACTAGTTAAGTCCTCAAAGATCCTTACGAATTGGTAAAATTAAATTTTCCCTTCATAAAGTTATGCTGCCTACTTACAATGTGCTCTAACCACTGTTAATACATCTTTAATAATGGATTCCATCTTTTTTGCATTATTGCTGCTCAGCTGTCGCCTTTAGTTCCCTCCTTTATGTTTTCCTCGTTTCTTTAATGAATTTGTTACATTTGCTGTTTTCCAATTTGCTGAAATCATTCCAGGCTCAAGGAAATTTTGGAAGATGACAACCACCTGCTATTCCTGCATCCGCTTTTTTTAGAAACCGTGCAGAAAGACTTTCAGCTCCGGAGGAAATGTCAGTGGTTAGTCACAGATGACGTTACTTGGTGGTAATGGTGTAATTCATTGTCTTCATCCTCGCTCATTCCTCCTTGGTTATTTAGAATGTTTCTCGTATATTGTACTATTCTAAATATTACCCAACATTTCTCCTTTTCTTGATTCCCTATTACTAATTCTACTGTCACAGCTTTTAAGGAACTTTTACTTGTGCTTTATTATTATATAGATCTTATAATCTGTTTTTATCTTCCAGTAGCTTTCTCGTTCTATTTTTTACTACCTTTTCAAGTCAATCTTTTGCTGGTTTCTCTACCAATCCTCACTGTTCATTTATAAGCTTTTTCTCCAATATTTCTATACTTTTTCAATCAAATGGATAGATCATTTCTCCTATGGTATGTTCGTTTTTTTAAATATTTATTGAGAAACATGTACTATGTATCATGAAATGTGGATGACATCAAATAATCTCACCATTCCATGACCCATACTTGGGGGAGTGTAATGCAAGTGCATTTTGCACAACAGCTTGATTAAGTTCAACTGTGAACCTCTTTTCATCTATTAATCAGATCACATGTTCTGCCAAGGTTCACCGGTAAATGCTGGCCACTTAGGGAATGTTCTGGAGAATCTCCAGCATTTGTGAAAGCAAATCGCAACAAAAAGCAATGTTTTAAGGAAAGAATGGAGCAGAGGGACAATCTATTTTAAAATTAAAATTAAATTTGCAGAGCTAACTGACCCACCACTTTGAGCTGCACTGGACTAATGCCATTAAAAACACCAAGGGGAGGAGCCACCTGCATCCTGAGGCCCCTTTGATCATTTTTGTGGGATGGAGGTCACATTTTTAAAACATTCTGGGAGCCAATTCAAACACACCCAATCCCAAAACACATTACTTACTAGCTGTGCAGCTTCAGTGTTAGAGGAATTGCAAGACAGACAGCTCGAGACTAATGCCTTGGATGATCCTAGATTAAACCTTCTCTGTGAACCGGGTGGAAGAAGCAATGTCACTGCAGCTGCTCTGGATTAAGATCCAATTCACTGATCGTTGTTGGAAGAGCAAATTTCAAAAACGTATTTCCAAAAAATCAATGTTTTATTGATATGAATACAGAGGAAAGGAAAATTCATCACTATCCTGCACTTTGTTTCCTCTAACATTTCATGACAACTGGGAAAAGAAGAAAGACACCAGGAAATTAATCTGTAGAGAAAATGAAATATATCTAGGGAATAACAATACAGCAAGAAAACGGCAATAAATATAAATATATATATATATATATATATATATATATATATATATATATATAAAAAACAGCACTGAAAAAATGTACAGAGATATAGGTGATATATTATTTGAAAGTGGCTTTTTTTTAGATTGGAAATAATTATGCGGCAGGTGTACATTCCAATTCCCTTATATACACTGAATTCTTTGTCTCCATCGCTCTTATTAAACACAGTGTTTTTAAATAATCCTCCAATATCTACATGTGTGAATGTAAGCCAAGTGTAACAACAATTAAAGTCCTTGTGCACTGGATTCTGTAATACCAGTCACTTCAACGTGCATTCTTCCCAATTACAACAAGGCAGGCTACTTTACAATTAACCTCAAAGTCAGCATATCTTACATGTTATAAATGAATTGGATACAATTGACAAATAAATCCAATCTACTTATTGAGTCAGAACTCTGCAGTCCTTAATTGTCCATTGATAAAGAGGAACCACTACATCATTACGTCTCTTGAGAAGGTATTGGTCAATGTCTTGAGCTGCTACATTGTGGGTTTTCCAATGATGCTATGTGGTAGGGGGTTGCTTGACTTTGGCCCAGTGACAGCAGGTGGACAAAGGAATGTATTTGTAAAATCCCTTCGTTCATAATCTCAAAATGCTCCCATAACTGAATAATGGTTGTTCTCTAACCACTATTTCCTGCAGGTGTTCCCTAGCTCAAAATGGTCTTCCCGGAGAAGTTCAAGCTTGAAAGGGCATATCCATAACCTTCTACACACTAACTTTTAGAGTTTAAAAAACGGCAGAGGAAGTCAACATGCCAGGCAGCATCTGTGGTGAGAATGGACACAAACAGAACCTTTGTTCAGACTTTGAATGTTATAAATAATTTCACAGAGTAAATGTGCTGAACACACACTTTATTATAAGGAATGTATCATAAGGAATAGGAGTAGAATTAAGCCATTCGGCCCATCAAGTCTACTCTGCCATTCAATCATGGCTGATCTATCTCTCCCTCCTAACCTAATTCTCCTGCCTTCTCCCCAGAACTTCTGACACCTGTACTAATCCTTAATTATAAAAGAATGAAAACAAGACTATAATTTGCACTGAGCAATTATTATTTTGCACAAGCAGGGAATACAGATTCATTATTATAAGGCCAATTAATATAGTATTTCTTCAGATGTTCAGCAATTAAAACCGCACGGTCTCTGAAAGCTGAACTGGAATTGTTTGAATTAATGAGACAAGGCATCACCGCGTGCTCACGCAAGTAACAATGGTTATTTCACGAGAGTGCTGAAACTTTCTGATCCTTTCCCCACAAGATGGGCTGTAGCTAGATCATGAGGTGGAGAATAATCAGTATTCTTAGCCATTTCTCCATTTCCAATTGAATTTGTCATTCTTTTTTTCCACTATCAGCAGCCTTTTGCAGGATGTTGAGTGGAACCGAACTTCAAATGTGAGCTGCACGGGGCATCCCAGAGTTTCTGCACTACTGCTGGCCACATGCACTGTATTATCTGTCACTATCCCTGCATTAATTTGTCTTTTCAGCAGATCAACTATATCGTTCAGCTGTGAAACTGACAAGGCTATCATTATTTTCCCTTTTCTTTCCCCCAACTCACAGCTATTAAATGAACTGTGTGACCAAAGTGCAAAATTGCACATTTATTTTAAATTAAATAATCCAAACTGACAGCCAAGTGCAATCAAGGGAGTTTCAAGATGTTGGAGTTGAGACATCAAGCAAGGTACTAAACCCCTCATCATGTACCCCAACAAAAACCATTACATAAGATTAACTGGAAAGTAATATAATTTACTATTCACAAATCTTTGCGGTGTGAAAATTGTTTGCGACTTTTATCCATGGAATGCATCAGTCATCGCAAGTATTGGTAAGTACAGGACTTGCATTTTTGAATACATTTGCTTTATAGCAAAAGGATTTGATTCATAGCAAAAGGATTTGAGTATAGGAACAGGGAGGTTCTACTTCAGTTGTATAGGGTCTTGGTGAGACCACACCTGAAGTATTGCGTTCAGTTCTGGTCTCCAAATTTGAGGAGGGACATTATTGCCATAGAGGGAGTGCAGAGAAGGTTCACCAGACTGATTCCTGGGATGTCAGGACTGTCTTATGAACAAAGACTGCATAGACTTGGTTTATACTCTCTGGAATTTAGGAGATTGAGAGGGGATCTTATAGAGACTTACAAAATTCTTAAGGGGTTGGACAGGCTAGATGCAGGAAGATTGTTCCCGATGTTGGGGAGGTCCAGGACAAGGGGTCACAGCTTAAGGATAAGGGGGAAATCCTTTAGGACCGAGATGAGAGAGTGGTGGGTCTCTGGAACTCTCTGCCACAGAGGGTAGTTGAGGCCAGTTCATTGGCTATATTTACGAGGGAGTTAGATGTGGCCCTTGTGGCTAAGGGGATCAGAGGGTATGGAGAGAAGGCAGGTACGGGATACTGAGTTGGATGATCAGCCAGGATCATATTGAATGGCGGTGCAGGCTCGAAGGGCCGAATGGCCTACTCCTGCACCTAATTTCTATGTTTCTATGTATGTTTCTAAATCAATAATTAATTTTCATTCCAAAGGCTTCAAGTACTGCCTTTCTGATAGAATTCAGAACATTCTAGCCTCTGTAGGTCAGACAGCATCTATGGAGACAGAAAGAGTTTATGTTTCAGATCAATGACTGAAACATACTTTGCTGGAAATATGCCTTGCCTTCAGTGAAAATTCAAGAAGTGATCATTTAAATCATATTAAATTGAATTCACTGGTAAAAGTCACTTGTCATTTTCTTTGTTATCCTGAATAATTGGAATATTTGGATTAGAGTCATACAGTATGGAAACAGGCCCTTCAACCCAATCTTTCCATGCCGACCAACATGCTCCATCTACACTTGTCTGACTTGCCGCCGTTTTGCCCATATCCCTCTAAAACTTTTGTTCCCATGTACCTGTCCAATTGCATTGTAAATGCTGTAATAGTACCTGCCTCAAATACCTCCACTGAGAGTTTGTTCCTTATACCCACCACCCATGTGTGGAAAAAGTTGTCCCTCAGGTTCCTATTAAATCTTTCCCCTCTTACCTTAAACCTATGTCTGCTGGTTCTTGATTCCCCTATTCTGGCTAACTGGGTAACAGACTGTGCATTTACCCGACCCTACTCATAAACTTACACAGCTCCAAAAGATCACCGCTTCCCTCCACCCCCCATCCTCCTGAGCTCCAAGCTATAAAGTGCTAGCCTGCCCAACCCTTCCCTACTGCTCAGGGAGATCTTGCCTCACCTCACGGTAGTGGTTCTATGACTATCAAGAATGTTGGATCCTCCATACAGCCTGTTAGCTGTGTGAGTGACAGGGGTCAACACCCTTGATCAGCCAGGATGGAGATCTGCTTGGCAAGGGGCAAAAGCACTTAATGCTGCGGGGGTTCAGAGTGAGTTATCGTAAATAGACAACTGTCAGCTTGCAAGGATTTCCAGTGGGGTTTCGGAGACATGTTTAGTCTGCAGAAACTAATTATAAGCTTGTTCTATTTGCAATGTACATAAATATGCATTTGATAATTCTAATGGTTTAACATATTTACACCCAGTTACAAAGCCAATACTGGAAAAAACAACTTTAAAAAAAAATCAATAATGGTAGGTAGTGGTGCTATTAAAACGAACCTCTTCACCTCTCTGTAGATGAAATGTGTGTACACCTTTAAATATAGTGACGTAACCACTTCTAACCACTCCCCTTATCATTCAGTATAATTGTGACCTTCCCACCCTTGTCTCTCTCTCTAGCATCCGTGACAGACCACGTACAGCTAGGGCAGTAATGTATATGTTTATTGAATAAAGTAGTAGTAAAGACTCCATGTGTAAGGGGTAATTCTTTACACTCTCCCCCCATCCTCCCGTTTATGTTCAGCAATGAACTTTGTCTGAACAAATCTCCACCTACAAAACTGGCCAACATCGCAGTTCGTAAAGGATAGTCCCCTTCTTTTTCAAAATTGCAGTGGATTTCATGTGCGGCATTCCTGTAATTCAGTAGATAGATACGATGCATTCATTGTTTTGCCAAATCATTCCATTTGATTATGTGTAAGAAAGAACTGCAGATGCGGGTTAAATGGAAGGTAGACACAAAATGCTAGAGTAACTCAGTGAGGCGAGGCAGCATCTATGGAGAGAAGGAATGGGCGATATTTCAGGTCTAGACCCTTCTTCAGTCTGATGTCAGGGGAGGGGGCGGGACAAAGATAGAATGTCGTCGCGGAGACAGTAAGACTAGTTGGAGAACTGGGAAGGGGAAGGAGAGCGAAAGCAAGGGCTATCTGAAGGTAGAGAAGTCAATGTTCATACCGCTGGAACCAAGAGTGAGGCCCAAGCGAAATATGAGGTGCTGTACCTCCAATTTGCGCTGGACCTCACTCTGACAATGGAGGAGGCCCAGGACAGAAAGCTCAGATTAGGAATGGGCAATAGGGGGAGAAAACAACACAAATGAAACCACAACAAATGTTCATTAGGTGCGAGGTACTCTCGGGGCTGCTGTACTTGGTGCAAGGGTGGCCTGTTCCTTCCTCCTACGCCTCAGGGATCACCCGGGCCGTCTTAAAGTTCATCTGGGGGTCGAAGATGGACCAGGTGCAACGGGCCACAATGCACAAGATGGCAGACAATGGGGGGAAAAGCATGCCCAATGTCGCCCTCACCCCGATGTCCACCTTCGTGTGTGACTGCATCAGGCTGAGTGTAGAGCCAAGGCACACGGGCATCAAGTGTCGCTACCTGCTGAGGTTCTACCTATCCCCGGTGTTGCAAAGGATGGGCCTAGCGCAGATGCCACGCAAGGTGCCAGTCAGCTGGACATTGCCGCACCATCTGTTGCTCGTGGAAAGGTTCTTCCAGACCAACACCTTTGACCACAAGTCCATCGGGCAGAGGTCAGCACGGAACGTCCTGCAGGCAATGCAGGCAAATGACTCCATAGATCCTGTGGTTCCCAGAGCAGACTGCCCAGCTTGCCTGGCGAAATGCCTCATCGCCAGAGCTCACCAATAAGCTCCAAGACCTGGATTGGCTGGCGTTGAGGGGAGCCCTCCCAGTCAGATTCTTCCTACACCGTCGAAACCTCACCACCAGCGCACACTGCCCTCGGGACTGCTGCTATGGAGAGGAGACGGTTGCCCACCCCTTTGCAGAGTGTGGATTTGCAAAGCGAGTCTGGAGAGGTTTGCAAGGGTGCCTATCACGGTTTATTCCAAACAGCTCAGTCACAGAGGACTCTGTGATTTATGGACTGTTCCCAGGGACACATTCAGAGAGTGACATCGAGTGCTGCTGGAAGGTCATCAACTCGGTGAAAGACGCTCTTTTGTCTGCCTGAGCTTTGTTGACCTCCCAGCGGAGCGAGAAGTCCGTCCGGGAATGTTGCCCACTGGCCCGCTGAAGACTGCAGGAGTACGTGCTGACGGATGCACTGAAGCTTGGTGCAGCCAACGCCAAGGCTCGGTAGGGGAGGACCACAGTCCAAGGTCCTTCTGCTGCTGGACATAGGGAGGGGGGTAAAAGTGTGGTGGAGTCGCCCCTCAAAAATAAAGGAAGGGATTCCACACCAGTGGGCCACATGAGCGGCAAGGGTGGGGGATAAATTTGTGTAATTTGTGTAAACAGTATTGAATATTTGTACACTCTCCAAGAATGTCATATGAAATTTCTTTGCACGGTTCCGGTGTTGTCTCTATTTATTACTTGAATAAAGTCTACTTTGAAATGTTAAAACAAAATGTTATTTTCAAAGGAAGATTGGAAAAAAGCACAAGAAACAAAATTAGAATAAGGAGATTTAAAATGCCCTCATCTTTAACTTTTCCGTAATGAGCTTAGGATTTCCTTAGCAACCAAAGTAGCACCAATTAATGCACTAAAGGCAGAAAATCTCGACTCAACCCAATGAAAGAAAAACAGGCAACTCCTTAAGAAGAAATGCATTGATTGTAAGCATTTGATTGCAACAACACTTTCTTATTGGCTAATATTTCCAGAGGAAACTGTACAACAGATTAAATTGACATTTATCTGGACTTTCACCATTTTCCTTTGTTAGATTTCATCTCTGCAATGGCTCTATTCTAGTTTTGGAAATGTTTAAAATAAAGTGTAACAAAATAACATTTTACACAATCATAACATTGATTTTAAATTACCAGTACTCTCCAGTAAGATTTTTATTAGCAAATTAAACCTTCAATCTTACACTGATCGTCGTGTAATTCTCGCGATGCCCATACTTTAGAAATAAACAAAAACACACACGAACTGAAATAACAGCATCCTTAGTTAATTCACAACACAATTTAATTAAACCACAATGGTTAAGAATTCCACAATGTAATTCCTGTGCACAGCAGCTGGCACCAACTCCAGCACTAATTAAAATCAATTGAGTGAAGATTCCACATTTGAGGAACTACAAGAAAATAGTTCACAGATGCTACTTTACGTAAAATGAGTGGAAACCTACCAATCCTGACTGTTAATAGCATCACCATATCCTGGGGTATCCACAACCGTTAGGCGTAGCTTGACTCCCCGCTCCTCAATTTCAACTGTTGAGGCTTCAATTTGGACAGTTCTTTCAATCTTTTCTGTGAAAAGAATAGTTAACACTAAGTTGACCAATTTGTTCACAACCTCTTCCAATTCCAAATATATTATTGGACAATCTTCAAAACAGCCAATGGTTTCTTTCGGGCTTGGATAGAAAAAATATACATTGATATTTGAGGTGCACAAGTTGCAAACAGTTGTGCAGTTATATCACTGTGTCAGAAAAGTTCCCAGGAACTGTCAGATAATCCCTACAAAATTATCAAATTTTTAAACCCACATTTTGACTATAACCATATTCATAAAGAGTTAAAGCCAACCCATTTTCTCTTTGCAACCAGCAACATTTTTGACCCTATGTATCAATTCTTGAAGTCTTCTGTTTTTTGCTCATGTATCCTCATATTCCAGAAGAAGACATTTATTCTCACTAGCATTCAGCTGGCTTTCAGATACTGATTTTTTTTGTAAACAAACAGAACTATTAACACTTGAAGTCCACTGTCTTGAATTGGTTCTTTTCTATTACAATCCGCACAGTGAATGGCCTCCAGTCTTGAACTCTGACCAATTTCACAAATCTATCTACTGTGGACAAGCGATCACAGTTTACTGTTCAACAAAGAATTGGTTGAACAAGATTAGTCGCTCCCTC
Organism: Raja brachyura; assembly: GCA_963514005.1. The sequence goes on from OY740808.1 coordinate 12,223,002, forward strand.
CTGAAAAGTATCAATCTTGTGGTTAATTTTAGATGAGATGAATGAGAAAAGCCCTTTAATCTCGTGCGTAGGTGTATTTATCACTGGACATGTCGCTTCCAGTATAATGTTTGCAAAATATAAAACTTTACGCGCTGAAAGAACTTTTGTGCGACTGTTTAAGGAACTGCAACTGGACAACTTCGAAATAAGTGGAGGTCATTAGAAAATGAGCTATGGGCCATAATTTATCAGAATTGAGCCAGAATCTTTATACAATTCGATACACATAGCAATCATTTTTCCATGGACTGTCACATATTATTCTCATCTAACTCCAATGATTTATTATCTATTAGAGATGTGTTACTATTTGGAGGAGGGAGTTAGATTTTAAAAGAGATGCAAAGGAAAGGAGTCCAACATAAATATTTAGTTAAACTTGATAGCACCTTGCTATGCCTCAGCTGTGGGATGTTATCAAATTATCTGAGAAAAACAATGATATTTTGGAAAAAGCACATTAACTCCAAACATATGAAGTAGTTTTGATAACCAGTGCTATAGCTATCACATTACACTCAACAAATGGATTTGAGTATGACAGACAGCTCATGAGCCTGGACCTCACAACACAGAGGACGGCATTTTCAGAACAATAAACACCAGCTTCGAATGTATTACAGCTGCAGTTTTTAATTTTTAGTACCCCTCAATGTCCACTTCTCCACTTTCCTTTCCCTTAAGCAGTTAACTGTTACTGGGTGCAATTGTGTGAGAGCTCAAAGTCGCTTAAAGATGTTTTTTTCGTTTGAACATAAATTGGGGGTTCTGTTGATTATTCAGCCACTTATGACCCACACCCCAAGCTCCCTGTGCGGTTCCGAATACATTCCAAGATCCTTCTTTATGTTTACAAAGCCCTTAACGGGCTTGCCCCCACCTACATCAAAATTCTGCTTACCCACCACACCACCTCCAGGTCCCTCAGATCGGCCGACTTGGGGTTACTGAACATCCCGCGGTTTAGGCATAGGTTCAGGGGCGACCGCGCCTTTGCGGTTGCAGCTCCTAGACTGTGGAACAGCATCCCTCTTCCCATCAGAACTGCCCCCTCCATCGACTCTTTTAAGTCGAGACTTAAAACTCATCTTTACTCTCTAGCCTTTCTTGATGTCCTCTGAGGGAGGGCTATATGTATGTATTTATGTATGTACTTAATCTATGAACCACTGTTGTATAACGTTAGTTCCTCCACCAATGTAAAGCACTTTGGTCAACGAGAGTAGTTTTTTAAATGTGCTATAGAAATAAAAGTGACTTGACTTGACTTTTAGTTTAGAGGTACAGCATAGAAACAGGCCCTTTGGCCCACCAAGTCTGCCCTAACCAGTGATCCCCGTGCATTAACACTATCCTACACACACCAGGGACAATTTACACGTACCAAGCCAATTAACCTCCAAACCTGTTCGTCTTTGGAGTGTGGGAGGAAACCGAAGATCTTGGAGAAAACCTACACGGTCAAGGGGAGAACATACAAACTCTGTACAGACAACCACCCACAGTCAGGATAGAACCCGGGTCTCCGGCACTGCAAGCGCTGTAAGGCAGCAACTCTACTGCTATGCCACTGTGCTGCCTGCCTTATATTATATCTGTAGCAAACACATTTCAAAATGCATATTTGTAGCTGTTTCTTTCTTTGCTGTTCCGCAAGGCCAATTAAGTTATCTAAACTTTTACCCTACCATAGGTAAACAAATTCAGCAGGTCAGCAATTAAGCATTGCACATTTGTGGTAAACACTATAACCTTTATTGCTGTTGTGATGTCATATCATATGTACATTACTGATAGTCCATATTTTAGGAAATGTCCCATATTTCATTCACCTGCTGCCCCAGGTACATAGCGTTCAGGGTAGAGGTCCGTCAAGAACAGGCTGTTGATCAATGTAGACTTTCCAAGGCCAGACTCACCTGGGGAATGAGGAATAGAGGAAAATAAAATCATAAGAGTAATGAGAAGCGTGGCTGAAGAAGTGTGCACAAACTAAAAATAAATGGATGTACTAGAGACATGGAAACAATTAAAAAAACAATCTTCATGAATCACTTGTTTTGTTTTGTGAAATTTCAATTAACAGGAAATGTTATCGTGATATGTTTTATTTAACTCTGAATGTACAACACTGCCAGGAATAAATGACATCACCCTGACAAACATTTTGAAAAATTGTCAAATTACACTAGACCATTTATTCAAAGGTCTACGAGAAATTTTCAATTTGTACTCAGAACAAGTTACAAACAAAAAATGCTAGTTATCAAAACAATCATTTATTTAGTCTTTGAAACTAACTAGCATTAGATGCAAAAATCAATTTAAAATAAAGTTTTATAAGAGTTCATAAACAGTGTGCTATCTATCATCAGATTTTTGTTTAATTGCCCATGTAAGAATGTGACATAATTTGGAAGATTATTTACAAATTCACTCAAGTCTCCTAATGATATGAACTGCCATTCTATTGCAATGTAATTGAGTCATGGAAGTTATGAATAAAATTCATTCTGGAAAAAAAGGTAACCACACAAATTACAGAATCTGAAGAGAACTGGAGAAGTGAAATTGGTTTAATTTCCTGGAGATGGCATCCATCTGGACCACACTAATTGAGGACCTAGTTTCTTACGGTGAGAACAAGAAGAGGATTAAGAATGACAGTTACAAACAATTTGAAAGACAGATATCAAGTCTTCTCTCCGAATAAATGATCATTTATACATTTAATTTCTAATGTCTTCCTTAATATTTGTTGAACTGAGTATCACAGAATGAAATTTAGTTAACAAGCTTTATAATAGCTCACATCCAAATGTAACCTAAAAGGCAAGAAAACCTACCAACTACCATCAACGTGAATTCAAATCCTTTCTTCACGGACTTCCTATGGACCTGGTTGGGCAGATTTGCAAATCCCACATAACCAGCAACATCTGGAAACTGTCAAGAGAGAAAAGAATTCCAGGCTATGCGATTACTGAAGAAAATTTAATGGAAATCTGGGAAAGATGGACTGCACCGCAAGCATTTCTCCATCCCTGCATCCCCCTTCATTTTTGCACTCATACACATACATACCATACATCCACTGGCAAGCCACCAAAAACATTCACTCTCCCCGACTTAGATTTTCCATTATTGTTTTTAAAATAAAATGCTGGAGTAACTCAGCGGGTCAGGCAGTATCTGTGGAGGGAATGGGAGGGGTGATTGATATTCTCTCCACAGATACTGCCTGACCCACCAAGATACTCCAGCACTTTGTATTTTGCTCAAGATTCCAGTATCTGGTGTTCCTTGTGTCTTCATTGTTTGTAAGATGATCTATGCCGACCCACTGCCATTGCAACTGATTGTGTTGGGGAAGGAGCCATTTTCCACTATCATATTGGACACCATCAACTGTGCAAACTGCAAAAGATCTCCGTTCGTGGCATTTGAAATAAACAAATATATATTTCATTATCAGCTAATCGTAATCCCAATAAGAAATATCAAACTACTCGATGGTAGCACTTATTTAATGTCAGTTTGTAGGAGGGGTAAAGAAGTTGCAATACTTCAGCTGTCTTCTCTATGGTGCTAGTGGGGTCCTGCATTACCATATTATGGGGAGATGAGCATGCGGAGAAGGGGAAAAGAGCTGGGTGACTAGGTTGGTGCAAGATGGTGAGGGAAAAGCTTTTTTCGTTGAAATTGAAGAATTTCATCCCGCCATTGGGTTATGTGTAGCAAGGAATTACAGATGCCGGTTTAAATCGAAGGTAGACACAAAATGCTGGAGCAACTCAGCGGGTCAGGCAGCATCTCCGGAGAGAAGGAATGGGTGACGTTTTGGGGTCGAGACCCTTCTTCAGACCGAACCATTGAGTTATGTTGTAAGCTCCCCTAGCCTTCAACTAGGGTAGCTTACAACCCAAAAGTATGAACAATGAATTTTCCAATTTCACGTTATACCCCCACCCCCAACCTCACTTCACTTTTTCCACCAAGTGACCCTGCTTCTTCCCTCTCCTCTGTATGCTTATTTCCCATGTCAAAGTCACGTATTTGCTTTCTTATTCTCATCTCGTTCCTCTCCACCATGTCCCCTTCCATCCATATCCCTCCGGCTTTATATTTCACACCTCCTCATCTTTCCTTATCTGACACCATTTTATCTTCTTTTCACCTCCAGCCTCTAACACAAACTAAATCATACTGTTAATCACGCCCCCTTACCAAGTATTCGCTCTCACTTGCCAAGCTTTCCAATCCACAGTTTTCCTCTCCTTCTACATCAGTCTGAGGAACAGTCCCAACCCAAAATGTCATCTGTCGATGTGGAGACCGCGGGGAGCTGCGATGCGGAGTTCACGTGGGCGTTAGTGGGCTTAAAAAATTGCTTACATAAGTGCGAGTGTACAAATGGCGCCCATTATATATACGTTGGGGAGTGCCTGTACTCAAATATTCCACAGATAAAGATCTTAGATACTGAACCAAAACATGATGGAAATTGTTCAAATAGCTTGTAAAACTTCTTTGGCTAAAAAACAAAATGACTATATTTCACCTTATTCCACTCCCCTCAGAAAAAATGCAAAATAAGCAGGCACATCCATAAATAACTTCACAATGCCTAACAAGTATGCACCCTGTATCTAACAATTTGACCATTTCCAAATAAGCTATACGGATGCATAGAGGTCTGGTTGGTAAACTTTGTAGTTTGAAACTAACCAGACTGTGTCAAATCATAAATCTCACACCTAAATTAAAATAACACGCTAGATAACGCCACAACATATTCATCAACTCAACCAGGGCAGTCAACGGGAAATAGAAGGTGGCATAACCATCAGTGAAATAATGATCTTCATGTAATAATTTACCAAGTCACAAATATAAAGAAAATACAAATCTAAGTGGTGAAGGTATACTATAAAAAACTATAGAAAGGTTGCTCATGAAGAAAAGTAGTCCCAGTACCATAAATTCACTGGACATATTCTTCCCCACTCCACCAAACAACCATCCCCACTCCACCAAACCACCATCCCCACAACTTTTGAATAATTATTTCTGGACACGGGAGATAGTCAACAGTTCAGGTCACGACCCAAATTCCTTCACTCAAGCCACTGTAAACTACAGTAAACATGCACCGTGCCTACATTTATAATAGTTTACCATGAAACTGCTACATGTAAACACTGCTGCCATTTACATGACACATTCCTCTACTTAAACAACTTTAGATGGCTAACGTTTGAGGTGCAAACACAGAGCGCCACAACCTCTTGCAGAAATCCATCTGGTTTCCTGTTCTTCTGTAATTTCTACATGGTGAAACCAAAATTTATTAAAAATGACCTTTATTAAAATCTGACAATGTGCACTTTTAACCACATGTGATTTTTCTATTACAAATCTCAAATTGTGGAGTACAGAGGCAAATAAATAAATGATGGGTCTTTGTCCCAAATATTATGGAGGGTACTGTATTAAATCTTTCCTCCCTTTAAACCTATGCCCTGTAGTTCTTGATTCTCCTATCCTGGGAAAAGATTGTACATTCATCCTACCTGTTACCTTGTAAACCTTTTCTGTATTGTTTCCATTTTAATGCCTTTGTTCGTATAGCAAGGTGATCAAAATTGAACACAATATCCTGTGTGACTTCACCAAAGGTTTGTACAACTGTAACAACATTCCAACTTCTATACCAATCCCATGACTGATGATGACAAGTGTGCCAAAAGCCTTCTTCACCATCTTACTATCCGAGATGCCATTTTCAGGCAACAATGTACTTGTACTCCAAGATCCTTCTGCTCTATCACATTCCCCAAGGCTCTACCATTCACTGTGAATGTCATGTCCTGGTTTGCATTCTCAACATGCAATATCTCACATTTATCTGATTTAGACTTCACTTGCCATTCCTCAACCTACTTGCCCAGCTGATCAAGATGCCGCTGTAATTCTGGATAAACATCCTCACCCTTACAGTACTACCTATTTTAATGTAATCTGCAAACTTACTAATTATGCCTTGTATGTTCTCATGCAAATTTTTGATGTAGATGACAAACAGCAATAGGCCCAGCAAAAACCCACAGTACTCCAGATGTCACACGCCTCGAAAAGCAAACTTTTACCACCACCCTTTCCAATCAGTACTCCGATTCTGTATCCAGTTCCCCCATTCCAGAAAAGTGCTGTAAGTTAGGCTGCTGTTAACTGGGTGAACAATGGGAATCAGGAAGGAAGTTGTTGACCATATGGGAGAGATTAATTTATTGGAAATAAATGGAGGAATGGGATTGATGCGAATGCTCTAATAGTGGGCATAGACTAAATGAGCCAAGTGGCCTCCTCCTTGCGAGAAAAATGGAAAACATGACTTACAACTATATCCTCCTGTGTAATTAAGTCATAACCCACTTTTGGCAATATTAGGAATTTTTTTAATTACCCTAAGCAATACACTAAACCATACACTTCAATTTTAATTACAGCACAGACTTCATGTGCTGGTATGACCTGCTCGTCAAGCAGAACGCTACCACTGCACAGAAAGTTTCACCCAGCTGAATTGCTTCTCTAGTCTCACATTGCACTGTTAAAGCTGAACACAACTTCCACTGGTAAAGCTGAATCCAACTCATTCGGATTCCATACAAATGTATTTGTATCTCCAGGGAGTTAGAAAAAACAGTTTGCATCAGCATTCTGGCGAAAGAAAAGGCTTTCATGCACAGTACACGGAACAAAAGTTGGCGCAACATACCAGATTTTCTGAACCATGCCGCTCCTCTTACAAGTACTGTTACAATTTTTGGTTTTGGCAAACCTTATCTCATTCTGTCATCTTCACATATTTCATTTTTAATAGTTTAGCATGCCCAAATTCACCAGTATTACAACACATTTTTAGCAGAGTCGGGCATAGATAACAAAGAATATATATACAATTGCAAATATACAGGAAATCAAGATTGATGTTTGAGCAATCACTGCACTCAATGAACTGGTCTCCTCTCATACTACTCAATAACTAGTTGCAAATACTCGATCAGTTCTACCGAGCTAAATGAAATATTTAATAGTTGTAACAGTTTAATTTACATTGGCATCATGAGGTGATCCAAGTTATTCACATTATTTATATGGTGGACCAGTTGACTGGAAAGTAAATCAAATTGAAAATACAATACAGATCTGAAATTGAGAATTCAATATTCATCATATCCTGCCAAATTAATTGCTATTGAATTAATTACTCAAATTACTAGTACATTTCCATGTAAGTCAGAATTGGTACACAAATTCCTATCTCCTCAAAGCAAATGTTCAATGATCGGATCCCCCATCTCTCCTCTTTCACTAATCTCCACAAATATATTCCTCAACCATGAGAAAAAGTGCACATCCTTTCTTCTGTTTACGTGCAATGATTACCGAGTCTGGACAATGGTTATTTAATGGCTTCACCTGCCTCACCATTCATACAAGCTACGCCTATGAATAATTATGAATTCATAATAAAGCTCAGAACTTGCAAAACACATACACACACACTATAAATCTGTAAACATCATACAGCAATATCTTTCAGGAATGTTCATATCAAATGTTATTTTAAAATAAACAGAATAATTTAATGTAAGAGGCCACTACAAAGACCATTCCAGTAATTGAATGCTATCATATAGCCACCCAATTAAGTTACTCACCTTTGCCTTTTCTGTTGACATACTGATATTTAACTTCACTGCTCACAACCTAAAGAAAAAAATACATCCATGCCATTAACAATACAGATCAGCAACCTCAACATTATCAGCACAGAACACTCACAGAAATTGTCCTGTAAGCCATCCAATTCACCAGATGTTGTTGCTCTTCAGGCAAATGCACTCCCAAGCCAAAACTAATTAGAGTCACAAATAGAACCACGTTGTCATCACATGTTAATATTGAAACAGATAAATAAACTTTCCTCAAAAAATATTAATATATATTCTGGGAACAAGAACAAACACTTAATTACGGTCCAAAATCTGGGAGAAGTTATATCATCGCTCGACCAGAATAGGTAATAAGAAAGCCAATTTCCTCCCTAAAGATTTAGCAGCAGAGTTCTAACCTGGCTTTACATTCACTAAATACACATTGCACAAATGCTTTTAGACAACATGTTGGTAGTTCATGTATTTAATTGTGAAATCTTCAAACAGATCAAGAACTACTGATGCAATACCACTCAAATGCAATACCATATGTAACACTTCATATTCATTCTCATCATCTCCGAAACCTTGATATGGATATAAAAGATCAAAAGCATGAGGAAATTAGAACATTATCTCTTACCCAAATTGAGTGATCAGAAACAGAACAAGAGATTATCCTGACCCTTAATTCCCAAGTACACACCCTTTGTAAAAGGTAATATGCACTTCTATCAATTCTCACATTCAAGAAATTCAGGAACTCAACAAGTGATGACAATAAGGTTCGTTCTTCAATGGCCAGAATCAATCGGAATTTTTTTTACATAACTAGAAAGTCTTCAGCAATTCTTTTTCTAATGATTTACCATCTTTTTTTCATTAACCTTAACCAAAAAGTAATTTCAGTTAATATCATGCATGCCTTTGTACAATACACGTCAGTCACCTTGTCTTTTTTTCTCATTGCACTCCTTTCTTTTACTATAGGTCTGTACTTGCTCCTATACCTTTCGTTCGTAAGGCACAAATGTTCTACATTTATTAAGTACCTAAATTCCCAAATGTTTTGTCATTGTAGATCATTTCACATTTTAGTGACATAAGATGTTTCCTTCCATTCTTCGCAGCCAGGCCCACTTTAAGCTGAATTATAAGGAAAATTAACACAAACTCAAGGTATACTGACATTGATTAATCTCTATATTACTAAACGAGTGTGAGTGTGTGAGTGTGAGTGTGTGTGCGTCCTATTTTCTTCCAAACGCTAGGCCACAGCCTTCCCATTTTCACATATCCTACTCATATTTTTCCCGTCGAGGCGATAAACATCTTTCCGTCGCATTCCCATCTATATCTCCGAAGTTGTTAATCGTTTAAAGTTTAAAAAGCAGCCTGAAAACTCACCCATTTCAGAAAACCCGAGTGACGTCACAATGCACTCGCAAGGCGGGACGGGACACTTTGGGAGCGCTCGGTGGGGAGGGTAGTGCTGGAGCTGGAATGAAGGCTGAGCCCAGGGCTTGGGATGGGGCCGTGACCGGGGCAGAGAAAGAAGCCGCCGCTGGAACCAAGGACGAGCCTGGGTCCGGGGTCAGGGACGAGCCCAGAGATGAAGTCAGGGCCTGCACTGGAGCCAGGGCGGCGGCTGAGCTGACGGCTGGAGTCTACTCCCAGGGCCAGGCCGAGTATGAGAACTAGGCTGAGTTCCAGGCCCTGCTCCACGACCTGGGTAGGTCATGGGACAGGGAATGGGAGTGAGGGGAGGAGGATGAGGGAAATGAGAAAGTGGGAGATGGGGTGGGGAGTAGGGTGGTAGAGGGATGTTGGGGGGGGGGGGTTGGTAGAGGCAGATGGGGGGGGGGGGGTGGTAGATACATGGGGGGCTGAATGAGGGAGATGGAGAGGGGTGGAGGAAGGAGATTGGGAGGGGTGGCGGAGGGAGATGCCCCCTTCATAACTACCCTCACTCCCACCCTCTCTACCCCCCTCCCTCTCTACCCCATCCCTCTCTACCGCCCCTCCCCCACTACCCCCTCACTCCTCCCCCCCACTACCCCCTCCCACTCCCCCCTCCTTCTCTACCCCCCTCCCTTGCCCTCTCCCTCACTACCCTCCCTCCCCTCCACTCTACCCCCTCCCTCTCCCTTTACCCCCTCCCTCTCAACCCCAACTCTCTGCCCCTCTCCACCCCTTCCCTCTCCCACTACTCCCCTCCCTCGCTACCCACTTCCCCCTCGCTCTCTAACTCCCCTCCCTCTCTGCCCCCCCCCCCCCAGGAATTGAAGAGGGAGAGTGAAGAGGAGGGAGTGCTGGAGACTGAGAGAAATAAACCGCGCCTGCGCAGTTCGGGGCTATGCGTGAGTGGTGCAATATTGGGAATGGCTTGCGTCGGGACTTCCGGAATGAGCGCGACTCTGGACTGAGCGGGACTTCCAGAATGAGCGTGACCTCTGGACTCAGCCACAGCTGGTGGGCTCACAGTTTGCTCAGCACGGCGCAGACTCACAGTTCACTCAGCACGGCGCAGACTCACAGTTCACTCAGCACGGCATAGACTCACAGTCCTGGACTCAACTCTCACTCACGGTCTTCCGGGTGGGCTGACTCACTACCACTGGACCGTCCCTGGCCATCCACCGCCCCCGCCCGCCCAGGGGGCGGCCGGAGACGTCCGGACCGAATGGGACACCAGCCCCCAGGCCCAGCGTGGCAATGCGCCAACCCCAGCTAACCTCCGCCTCTCCCACCAGGCCAACCGGCAGTCCACGACACCAGCGGGCCCAGGCCCACAGAACCCACAGGCAGTGCCAACTCCAGACCAACCCCGCTCCAACTCCAGAGGAACCCGTCCTCGATGGGCCGCTACGGCGACAAGTGCCAGTTCGCCCATGGCCTGGCTGAGCAGCGTTCCCTCAGCCGCCACCCCAAGTACAAGCCACCACCGGCTTCTGCCCCTACGATAATCGCTGCCACTTCATCCACAACCCCGAGGAGGTGCGAGGGCCCGGCCTCGCCTGCGCCAGAACGCCTGGCTGGGCTCGGCCTCATCCGGCCCAGCGCTCCATCTTGCCGCGCTGCGTGCGGCCTTCAGCCCTGAGTTGGAGCTGGCCCAGACTCTGGGCTTGGGGCTGGGCAAGGGAGGGGGAGAAGGCTGCTGCCGCCAGCACCACGAGCAGCTTCAGCAGGCGCCCGGCCTGCCCATGGCCAGCAGGAACCCATCTGCAGACTCTCTCTCCGACCAGGACGACTCCAGCAGCAGCGGCTCCAAGTCGCCCGTCCTCTAGCAGGGCCAGCAGCTGCCCATCTTCAGCAGGATCTCGGTGTTGGATTGAGGGGAGGGTGGTGGAGGTGGAGGGCTGCAGGCCAACCTGGCTGGATAGGCAGACCCGAGCTGGAGCCAGTGGCTGTAAGTCCGGGGCTGCCCAGCTGGCCCAGGGCCACCCCGGACAGCGACGGGACACATGGGAGGGAACGGGGACGGCCCAACAGCAGCTCAACAGCACACGCAGCGGCTGAGAGCCGACCCCGACTACGGACGAAATGCAAGCCTGCACACAATGCAGCACCATCGTTGTTGAGACTGTTTTGTAGCTAGTGACCTATGACCTGGGCATGCACAGTCGGAATACCGAACTCCCTTATTCTGGGATGTTTGTTTCATTTAGCCAGGCTGATAATAGCTTTGTACAGGTCAGTAATTGTGAAAACTCCAGAATCCTCTGTGCATTTTTCATTTTGGATATGACACAGGTGCTTCCTGATGCAGCCGATGGCTCAGTGTAATAAAGAGTATCTGAAAACTTTCTGGTGCACCAGAAGATATCTCTACTATTACTAAAACTCTCATCTTGACCACTTTCGGTCTACATTGTAAATAAATTTGTGCAAAAGCACTACCCAATATCGCTATGATTTTTTCACTGTCTTACTCGCCGTTCTCCTCAACTTCAAGACTCCAAGTTTTGTTCCGATCGGTGAAATAATAGAAAAGTTATGAAGGTTTAAAAAAATCTTGAGATCAACAGATTGGTGTTCTCGCCTGTCAAAACCACAAAGGTAACGCCCCTTCCGGGGACCAGGAGCATAAAGCCCCGGATGCCGGTTGTGAGTCAGCTCGCCCGGAAGACCGTGAGTGAGAGTTGAGTCCAGAACTGTGAGTCTATGCCGTGCTGAGTGAATTGCGAGTCTGCGCCGTGCTGAGTGAACTGTGAGTCTGCGCCGTGCTGAGCAATTACGGAAGTCCCGCACAGTCCAGAGTCGCGCTCATTCCGGAAGTCCCGACGCAAGCCGTTCCCCTAATGCAATATTGCACCACTCACGCATAGCCCCGAACTGCACAGGCGCAGTTTATTTCTCTCAGTCTCCAGCACTTGCAGGTCTACCCCACCCCCCCCCCAACCCCCGTCTCCCATTGAAAAAAAGTACAACAAAAATTTGACATAAACTATTCTCACTGAATATACAGCGTTTCGTTCGAATTTTATTTAGCGTGTTCAACCTTTGACAAATCCCATTATTCCTTGCATTCTTCGCAATACCGAACTCGCTTATTCCCACGTTCCATACACTTAAAGATTCCTTCATTCCTGACAAAGCTGCTCAATTGATCTGAATCCAACTGGCTCACTCATATAATCAATGCAAAAGATAAAACTACAGTATCTGGATTCTGAGTTTCTCGCCAGACTAATGAGACTTATCTGAAAGAAGAAACTATCACAGCTCTGAGCCTAAAGAAAGCAGTTTGATGAAATTGGAGGGTAGCTGCACAAAAAAGTTTCTTCGGAGTAAGATTCCATGACCCGTATAAATGTATGCATGAGAATATATAGATATCAAAATACTTTACTCTGACAGCACCTACCTACCCAGTTCAATTTCTTTATGAATGAAAGTAATAATAGTTACAGCTCGATCAGTTTATCATTCAACAGCAAAATTATCCCAAAAAATATGCATACAGCATAACCATATTTAATTGAAGTATTGACGGCGGCACGACCAACGTTGTAGTGGCCTCTGCAGTCAGTCTGTCTTTTAAAAAACAAATTGTCCAATTGAGTGTATAGTTGGAGTGTTTTTTTAAAAATTGTTTTTAACTGTGTATGTGTTTTTTTTTAATTGTTTTTAACTGTGTATTTAACTTTTGAATGTCTTCCCTGTACGGGGGACCTGACCTTTTCCCTGTCGGGTCTCCGTTGTCGTTGGGGCCAAGCACCGTGGAGCGGCCTCCAACCGGAACGACTTGGGGGCGATGTCGCGGAGCCTGCGGACTCACCATCGTTGAGCTGGCCGGCTTCAGAACATGGAGAGCTGTGGTGGCACGCGGCTGTGACCCGACTTCGGAGCTCCGGAGGCTCTAGCTGCAGGCCTGGTGGACGGTAACATCGGGAGCTCATGGGTCCCTGGTGGGAGACCGCTTTTCGGAGCTCCCGCAACGGCAAGTTCCCCGCCCGAATTGTGGGGTTGAAAACAACCAGGAGCGAGGCCTGATATCGCCTGGTGGGGCTTTAACGGGACTTGCCAGTGCCTGCCGGAGGCTTCAACATCAAGACCAGGCAGGGCCTTACATCGCCCGCCAGGGGCTTTGACATCGGGAGAAGAATGGAGAGCAGGGGAGAGACAAGACTTTTCCTTCCATCCCAGTGAGGAGGTAATTCACTGTGATGGATGTTTGTGTAAATTATGTTATTGTGTGTCTTGGTTCTTTTCTTGTTGTATGACTGCAGAAACCAAATTTTGTTTGAACTTAATCTGCGATTCAAATGACAATAAATGGTATTGTATTGACAAATTATTTTTCTATGTAACTCTTTGACAATAGAGATTTCAAAGGCAGAACTTTTATAGCAGAACATTAATTGTTGGCACTTCACAGCCAAATGGAAGGAGAGCATGATTACTTACACAGTCTTCATTCAGTTGGAAGTTCTTCCACATTACCGCATGTAATCCTCCTAAACCTGACTCATATCACTTGAGTAACATCACAGCATGTAATCCTCCTAAACCTGACTCATATCACTTGAGTAACATCACTGCACTACCATGGCTGATGAAAACTGGATTGTCTTGCTAAACCTCTATGGCCTTCCAGGGACCCTTGCCTCCCTTCCAGGTCAGAAAGAGGTTCATGTGCACCTCCTGATTAGTCCACCACATACTCAGAATAGCCACCTTTATATCAGCGAAACCAAACATCTAGGCGACTGTTTCACAAAACACGCTCTTCGTTCACCAAGACCTGCTGGATCACCATGTTGCCAACTATTTTAGCATACCCACCTTTCTGTCCTGGGCCTCCTCCACTATCAGAATGAGGCCATACGCATACTGGAGGAACAGCACCTCATATTCTGCTTGGGTAGCTCACCAACCAATTGAATGAACAATGAGTTATCAATTTCAGGTATCACACCCTCTTTTTCCCCCTCCCCACTCTTATCTATGCACCCTCACCCCACCTGGTGCACACCCATTTCTCCTACTCTCCATCCACACCCACCCCCAAATCCTCTTCTACCTGTACTTCTCCCTCTGCTTTTACATTACACTCATCTTCTTCCTGTTGACAGCCTTTTTATCTCTAGTCCACCCGTCTGCCAATCAAAAAACCCCCATAACTGTAAGTAATTAATTGTCAGACCTTATCCAGTCCTCAGCTCTTTTTCAGCTTTCTCTCCACCACTACAACCAGTCTGAAGAGTGTTGACTGGAAAATTCACCTGTCCATTCCCTCCAGAGATTCTGCCCCACTGAGTTACTCCATCACTTTGTGTTTTTCCTTAAAGACGTGTCAAACTTTGCCCTCTCCTTTGTAGGGAACTTTACACATTGCCCCAGGAAACTTTCCTGAACACATTTGACAAATTCTATCCCATCTAAACTCTTGGCACTACGACGGTCCCAGTCTATAGTTGGAAATCTCCTATTATGACAACCCTATTGGTTTTTCAGCTGTCTGCAATATCCTGGCATATCTGTTCTTCAAATTCCTGTTCATGATTTGACGGCTTACAGTACAATCCCAACAAATTTATCACCCCCTTTTTATTTCTCAGTTCCACCCATATAGCATCACTGATTGATAGTTCATTAATGTCATCTTGGACTACTGCCACAAGGTTCTGCTTAATCAATAAAGCAATCCTCTGAATGATGGACACAAAGAGTTGGAGTAAGACAGCATCTCTGGAGATAAGGACTAGGTGACGTTTTGGGTCGAGACTCTTTTTCAGACTATTCCCTTCTTCAGCAATTCCTCCTCCTCTTTACCTCCCACCCCACACGCCAATGCTCCCCCACCTGTATCATCTCTACCCTGAAACAATGTTACCAGTCCTGCCTTGCCCTTAGCCAGGTTTCCATAATAAGAATAATGTCCCAGTCGCACAACCTATCCACACTATGAGTTTGACGGCCCTACCCATCAGGGTCCTAGCATTAAACAAATACGATTTAATCAAGCCGATTTTCCTCGCTGTGTTAATATCCAGATAATGGGAATTGGTGTCATTAATTAAGAGACAAAGGTTGGTCAAGACACTGACAAATGGCCGCTCCAGACACTCCGAGCCACTGAGAGTGTTCACCCAACGCCAGAGCTTCATCATCCGGCGAGAGGGCCTGAAGCATCGGGCTGCGGACTGCGGAGGCCTCAATAGGCCCGACTATGGGTGAACAGGGGACCGGATTGGACTTCTGATGCCTTCCCCCACAGTGGGAACCATTGTGCGGGGATGTTTTTATGTTTATTGTTAAATTCTTTAATGTGTCTTATCTTTATTTGTGTGCTGCAATGGCAAGTCAAATTTCACTACACCAATTGGTGTATGTGATAATAAATGTCCTTTGTATCCTTGATAAAATTCACATATTCTCATTCAAATAGTAATTTGGATCACTTAATTTGGCTCAGTAAAACAAATGTTGCCCGTGCTTAATATCTTTTCCAACAGATGTCACGGCCCATTGAACTTCACTCAGCCATTAGCTTAATCACTCAAAGCCTGAACTTATAATCTGGAAACAAGATTTCAAGTTCCTCCACAACAAAACACCATATCCTAATTTGGCAACGTTGCTTCTACCTCAATCACCCTTTCAAAATCTGCCTCACAAACCTAACAAAAATAGAACACAAGAATTAGGAGTAGGTTATTCAGGCCCTCGTACCCATTCTGCCATTCAAAAAGATCACAGATAATCTTTTACTTCAACCCCGCTTTCCTACACTAATTCCGCCTCTTAACACCCAAAAATCTGTTGATTGCCATCATAAAAATACTTAACATCATAATTAACCTACCTGATATATCTAAACTTTCTAGCTGTTGTTGGTGAGAATGTCAATGACAGTAGTGGTAAGAATGTCCACAATCTTAAGGGTGACTACCTTCACTTTGAGGATTGTCTACATTCTGTTATATGGTTCTAACTTTGAGCCATAATAAGCCAGATTTGGAAATGCTCCATCAACACAAAATATGACAATTATGAGGGGCTGTGTCCCTTCACAAATTATTATCACTAGAGTGCAAGAACCGTGTAATGTGGGACATAAAGGCTCCAAACCCATATATAATATTGACGCAAACATGGCCACAAGAGCCAAATTCTAGATGTAACACAAAAGTTACTACTGTTGAATGTGACCAGGGGTGGTATCAGGAATCCTCGTCCAAATTGAAATTCATCAGCATTGATGGAAAACGTACATACATCAAGGACATACATAAAAGGTAGAAATCAATCACTGCAAAAGGTTTCTGAGGGAATATCATGGGCCCAGCTACCTTCTACTGCTTCATCAATATCTTCTGTGATTATAAGAAGAAATTACTTATGCTGATTACTAAATATTTAAATCCAAGGTTTGCTTGGGGTTAGCATGGCTTAGTGCTTGGGAAATTATGTCTCACAAAGTTGAATGTGTTTTAAAATGACCGTCTACATTGACATATGGGATCCAGAGTGGGTAGCCAATGAAAACACAATTGGCTTGGTGATAGGAGTCGGAGGTTCAGAGTTAGCCAGTCAGAGTTTTACAGCATAGAAATAGGTCTTTCAGATAAACTCACCCATGCCAACCAAGATGCCTACCAGTTAATCCAAATTTCCCGTGTTTTGCGCATATCCCTCCACACCTTTCCTTTCCATGGACGTCACCCGCTAATAAGTGTGTGTCAGTGCATGTATTCATAAGGTCATAAGTCTACTCTGCCATTCAATCATGGCTGATCTATCGTTCCTTCTGAACCCCATTCTCCTGTCTTCTTCCCATAAACTTTGACACCCTTACTAATCAAGAACCTGTCATTCCCCAACTAAAAAATACCCAAGGACTTGGTCTCCACAGGCATCTGTGGCAATGAATTCCACAGATTCACCACACTCTGACAAAAGATATTCCACCTCATCTCCTTTGTAAAGGTACATCCTTTAATTCTGAGGCTGATCTTTGATCCTGGGAGTGTCCCCTGATTCTATTATGGTCTGGTCACTTAGTATTACTGATAATTTATTATGTTATTGATTGCATATTTTTGTTATTGCGTTAGTGGGCCGGTGAAGCTGCAAATACTAAGAATTTCATTGTTCCATTCCATGGGCATATGATTATTAAACGCATTTAATTCTTGACTTGCACATAACAAATCCTTATCATTGGCATCCGATTACAACACAATATTTTATACATTGCCTAATTCATGTCTCTGGTGAGAACTTTTGAGGTAAGACTAAATATTTATTTTCAAGGTTACCCTTTTCTTTTCACAGCAGCAAAATTTTCCAGCACAGTGGTTATTTTTAAAAGGGTTCTTTTTTAATATTGTGCTATTGATATATTTTCTCATTTTAATGGAATAATAATATAAAAATAAATAATCAATGCAATGGATACATTTATGCAATGTTTATGACGTAAAACTGTAAAGGGACAGCAGTTATAAGAACTAAACAAATGTGGTTTCCTTTGTCAAAAATAAAGGTTCAGCACTTCAAACGTTCTGCACAAATGAAAGGAAGATCACATCCTCAGCTCTGCTGTGGAATGCAGATTAAGTTTGTATGATTATATGGAGCAGAAGTAACAAATCAGAGAGAATGGATTTATCATAGCATATCAGAGTATGCAAAAATATTAGGGACAGGCAAGCTTAAAAATGGAGTAAGGATGGAGTAAAAATGGAAAAATCAAGATGTACAATACCATATAAAGAAGAAACATGATGGGAATGGACAGTTATATTCACAGACATCAGTACCACCCCATCCCCCTCCCATCTTTACATTGAAACAGAACAGGCACTTCATAAAGATTGAGCTGATGTTGCATTTTAATCATTCAATTGGGGGTCCTTGTGCACTATGCTTCGATTTCAAATTGGTTTATATATAGCAAACGTTTCAACATGGAAGTCCAATTATCGGGTCCATATATGGTAGTTCTAATCAAAGTATAAAATGATGCTTCCTAATTGGGTTTTCTGTCCCTTATTTACAACTTTGAGCCTTACACCAGAGTTGAACAAGCCTGGTATTTGTGAATCACTTGCCTTATCTGGAAATCTTCTATGAGATTGGAAGACAACAGAAATTCCTGCTCCAGCAAATTCCCACCAACATGTTCACAATTTGAGCAAGCCTAAACTATTAGTCTTTGTACATAATGCAAGTGAACACAAATCATACAAAGGCACTTTTTTTTTTTTTTTTTTAAGTACAAAGATAATTCAAGATGAACTAATAATCATTTGAATATTGTACACATCTGGATTCACCAAACTAATGGGATAAGATTATGAAGAGATCTAACAAGTACAAGAACACATTCCTCTGCACAAATAATATGCTAGAAATAATGTTTACATCAACTCAAATGCCATTGACACTGGATGGAAAAGTAAACCTAGGATGCTTTGATTAACCACCATCGAGTGAGTAGAAGGTAGACAGAAATGCTGGAGAAACTCAGCAGGATAGGCAGCATCTATGGAGCGAAGGAATAGGAGACGTTTCAGGTCGAGACCCTCCTTCAGACTGAAAACGTGTCTCGACCCGAAACGTCACCTATTCCTTCGCTCCATAGATGCTGCCTCACCCGCTGGGTTTCTCCAGCATTTTTGTCGACCTTCGACTTTTCCAGATCTGCAGTTCTTGCTTAACCATCTAGTGAGTCTACACTTGGCATCATGTTTGATCACAGGACAGGTTGGATGTTAGTATCAGTTCACTGGATAGACCAAGAGAAAGGTAAAATAAGAATATTAATTATTATCTACGAGTGCATGTTTGCCATCAACCATGGAAGAATATGCACCAACTAGAATCACCCAAGGCAGGGTACTGGAGAGCTAGTCACCAAACTAAGACTACAACGACATGACAAGAAATTGATAATAAACAAAACTCTGCTGTGATCAGATTGATGCCAAAGATACCATTATCCACTTAATACAACTCCATCCAGCGTTTGTCCCATCCAGACATCGCTTTAAAAACAATAATGCAATATAAATAAAATTAAATTACACCTAAAGAATGCAGACTTGGTTATTGTTCTGCATTGATTGTATATTTTTCATGGGATGGTAGTCCTTTTTTTAGTTCTGTATCTTGATCAGAAAGCAACAAGGTTTCACATCATTCATCCAGCAAATAAAGAGAATTAAGCAAATAGAGAGATATGGGTATTGGCTTCTTAGAATTGTTTGTAAAAGCTTATTTCAATTTATAATATGAGAAACCACAGAATAAAAACATGATGCCTGTCACATTTGAACCATTCTGAGGCATTTACATTTTAACATTACCTATCCAGTGAAGACTACTGATGATAAACTATTTTATTTCTTGTCCAATGAAAATTTGGCAACAATTACTAATATTTTACATTATATCTAATAGCCATTTAGTATCACACAATTTAATCTTCTAAAAGACAAGAATACACTATTATATTTAACTGAGATTTTAAAGTTACATGCAACAGTTCCTCCATAATACTGTATCTCTCCGTAGATCATCAAATAACATTGAGACAAATTGTTTCATTTTTCGCAAAACTTCTCAAATTAATTTATTGGACTGGAATGAATGCCGGGTGCATGTGATATAGTAATTGGAGAAAAAGAGTTTGCGCATTCAGCTCAAAGGTCGATGAGATAATGTGTTTGAGCTTGTCAGAGATAGAATCAAAAGGCAAGGCTAGGTTGGCTCCAGGTTTCACCTCTCCTTGGAAAGGAAATGTCTAATTGACCAAAAATGATAGGATGTGCCATTGTAGGAAATATGTGGAGGATTTGGAGCGAGTGCACAAGAGATTAACTTGGAAACTGACTGGATTAGACAGAAAAGGACACAAATTGCTGGAGTAACTCAGCAGGTCAGGCAGTATCTCTGGAGAACGTGGATAGGTGACATTTCAGGTCCAGACCCTTCTACAGACTGATTGTGGGGTGGGGGGGGGGGATGCGCAGAAAGATTAGTTATATGGAGAGGGTACACAAAAGCCTGGAGAAACTCAGCGGGTGCAGCAGCATTTAAGGAGCGAAGGAGCTAGGCGACGTTTCGGGTCGAGACCCTTCTTCAGAGTTATATGGAGAGGTTGGACAAACTTGTGCCCACTGGGGAAGGCTGAGTGATAGAAGTTCATAAAATTATGAGAAGCATATAGGGTAGACAGCAGAAGTTTTTTAATTCCAGTGTGGAAATGTCAAATATCAGAGGGCACAGCTACAAGATTAACATTGTTAAACACAGAGAGTAGTGGGTGCCTGAAGTGTACTGTCAATGGGGTGGTGCAAGCAGATACAATAGTGATCTTTTCAAAGGCTTTTAGATAAGCACATAAATATGCAAGGAATGGAGGGATATGGAGTACATGGAGTAAGCATCATGCTCAGCAGAGTCATTGTGGTCTGAACGTCCTGTTCTTGTGTTGTAATCTTCCTTGTTCTTATGTACAGAAATGGAGGATGGAAGAAATAGGACTGAATTTATTTACAGCAAAGCCTATTGACTCTGAAATTTAAATAGAGAGAATCAAGAGCAATGGGAGATCCACACGATCATGCGTAATCTGTGCTTTAATTAGAGTTTAGATTGCGTAACCTTCACTTCAAAAGTTGCCAGAGAATATTTCAAGGGAGAAAATGTTCCTTGAAGTGAAAAAAGTGTGAAATAAGATTATTCTTGAGGTGGGGATCACAAGTGTCTAATTGTGTACTTTCACCTCCACGCAATCTTTTTACCTATAAAATAAATCTTGCACTTTCAAACTACCACACTTTATATCAAAGACATGGAGATATTCAGGGATGTTAAAAGTGTGTGATAAGCACCACCTTGGTTTTAACACAGTTATTATTGAATGGTATGATGCTCTTTTCATGTTTAAAGACATCTTCATCATGCAGAACGCAGTTCAATCAGAAGTAGCAATAGAGGAATATTTTAATCAGTATTGAACGTGAAGAGTGCTTGGTACCAGATCAGTTAATTATATCTGATGGTGTTTGGGTGGCCTGCGAGCTCCAGGAAGTTATGTCCAACCATCAGACAGTTGCACAGCAATTATGTTCACCTGGAAAAGAACACTGGAACGGGACACCACAACGATGACTCTTTAGAATACAATAAATTGATAGAAACAATCCAACCAGCACTTTGGACCAGATAAAGCTGTTACCTGATGGCTGTGCTAATGACATAAGCGTGAAGTGATAAGGAATATTCAATGGAATTTCCTTTATTTCCTCCTGTTTATTTTTCTTTCTTTCCTTGGTTTGATTTCTTCTTTCAATGGAACACTCACTTCCAGTGTCTCTCCACCTAACCCCACCCCACCCCACACCTCTCCAATCCCTCTCTCTCAAGCGGGATTTTCATTTTATCTCTGCCTTCGGCTGCCCGAATGACACATACTCGGTAACCCCGCTTCTAACAGCTCCTTCTGCTCTGGGGCCGCTACTCCATACTACTTACCAAAGTTATCTTGAATATTTCCAACTCTCTCCCTCTGCATAACCCGTTCCCTCAGGCCTCACGCGAATCAATCATTGCCGCCCGCCTGGAGACAACTGCCACTATCCCACCAGGCAGCGCGCCGAAAGCTCCTCCAATATCCCGCCAACCCCCGCGGCGGGATTCATCCAGCATCCCGGCAGCTCGTGCGGCTTTTTTGAGGCACATTTACTTCACGTTGCAGGTTATAGATTGTATTTATTCGCATTGGTTGCATTATTAGTTCTGCATTTGAGCTGAATCGCTGCCCTTTGTCAGTTTCATTGACACTAAGAAAGTTTCTACTGCAGGAGTGTGATCTAGAGTTGTTCCTGTCCTTCCCAATGGATCACTGTTAAATATGGCTACCGCTTCCCTACAGCGGTGTGTCAAATATCTTAGAGTTGTCGGGAAGGTGAGATGAATGGAATCTATTAAATGCGTTTCTGTATATTGTTTTCTGCAAGCTGTTTTATTCATTACTAAAACAGAGATGGTGACACGTTCTTTGACTGGCTGAGTTACATTGTGAATTTTAGGGAATCATTCTGTATTACATTTTAGTCCTGAAGAAAGAAATAACGAATTTCTTCTGGTTCTGGTAAAAAAAATGCAGAAACTGGCATTCTGCTTGGAGGCTCCCTCGGCTGTAATTATCCCAAATGGCTTCCCCTGACAGTATTTGCATTTGTCTTCAAATGTCACCCATGTTGGCCACTCATCATTAGAGCCCTACAAGGCAATTTAAATTTGTCACATTTTGTGGGAAGGTTGGGTGCTATCTGCCCTCCACTGCAAATGCCTCTACCCACCAACTGTGGTTGGCTTGGCCATCCACAGGATGCGGTTGATTTCCTACCATGGGCTCTGCTACTCACATTTCCCAAAGTGTTCATGCTCTGGGTGACAAAGAACAACCCTAGGATGAAGATAGACGCAAAAAGCTGGAGTAACTCAGCGGAACAGGCAGCATCTCTGAAGAGTGACGTTTTGGGTCGGACCCTGTGTCTATCTTCGGTTTAAACCAGCATCTGCAGTTCCCTCTTACACAACTCTTGGATGAAGGTGTGTAAGAATATAAAAATGAATGGGATGCAGCATATGCCAGTGCCACTTTATGTTTATGTGTAACAATATATGTGTTGATGAACAACACATCCTAACTCTTGAGATACAAGGAAGTACAGATGCTGATTGGCAAGAAAGACAAAGTGCTGGAGTAACTCAGCAGGTCAGGCAGCATGGATAAGTGACATTTCAAATTGGGACCCATCTTCGGGCATATCTCTTGCTATAGCAGGTGCAATAGGATCGCAAAGCCAGCTCAGCCCTGTACGATGTCTGTATGTTCTCCGTGTGACTGTGTGGGTTTTCTCTGGGTGCACTAGTTTCCTCCCACACTCCAGAGACGTACAGGTTTGGAGATTAATTGGCTTGTATAAATTGTCAATTGTCCATAGTGTACAGGATAGTGCTAGTGAACTGGGTGATCACTAGTCGGCCCAGACTCGGTGGACCGCAGGGTCTGTTTCCATAATGTATGTCTAAAGTAAAGTCTAATTGCATTAAAAAATTAAGTTTATAATTTTGGAAACCATTGCACTCTTTTAATGAGGATTCAGAGCTTAGCAATGATATGGTGAAAATGAAAAATACGGTGGGTAGAATCATGTTCTGTAGTCAACAGAATTTGCTATAGAATGCAGCATGTCATTCTGGGATTCTCCTCCAGAGAAACTGGCATGACATTTTGGATAGTTAAATTGTCAGACAACATAGATACAGGCCTTTTGTCCCACCACATGCATGTCAATCATCGGCACACATTTACACCAATCCCATTGAATTCCCTCCACTTTCTCCTCAACTACGCACAGATTCTACCAGTCACCTACAGTCAAATTTCTGTCTAAACATGATGTTAGCCACACTACCAAACAACCTTTCAAATACAGATTTCTGCATCACTAGAAGAGAAACCTGGCACAGTGAAGGGAAGACACGATGGTTCACACTCTTGCTCTGGATGAGGGACTCCACCCTACCACAGGAATTTCTTCTGGCATTAACAGTGTGAGCCAAATGTTGCTTAAGAGTCAGTTACAAGATCATAAGGTATGACTATAATCACATATCTGTTATGAACTGTTGGTTTGCTGGGTAATTGCTTTCTCTTCGTGAGCATGAAAAGAGAGCACAGAAAGGTATGCAGTAAAAACTGAATATTCTTGGCTGGTCTGTTTAAAGCAAGCCAAGATGAGATATCTGAAGATGAATTCCATGAAAATTTTAAAGAAAAAAAGCTGCATATCCTTTCTTACTCAAGATAAAATGGCCAAGAAAGTTTACATACAATTTTTACATCATGCAATTGTTCATTTGGACAAATGGTTCTGCTTTGCAGAGGAGATATGACTATTTTCTCTAGCCACTGGAGAGATATTTCATTTTATTCATATATGGAGATCGCTGCTGAAAGGCTGAACTTTGTGACCTGGTATGGATCAAAGGTTTTTCCACATGATAGTAGTTCCTTAAAAATTGAGGGCCATTAGATGAAGAACATTCTTTTTGAGTAGAGGATCATACTTCAAGACGTAAACGTAATTCAGACTTGATTTATTAAACACTTCTGCAGAACCTACTTGTGGAGATTTTTGGAGGGTAAAGGTGAATGGCTGGAGGTTCTGGTCCATAATGATACCAACAACATAGGAAGAAATAGGTTAACGTCTACAGGCAGACGTTGGGAAGGAATTCCAAGATTACTCGCAATGTCTCACATGAGAATAGATAGAAGAGTAGTGTGCTCTTGAATATGTGAGGAGGCAGGGCTTTAAACTCCTGGGATATTGGGACTAATTCTGGGGCAAGTGATGCTGGCACAGATTAGATGAGTTGCACCACCAGAGGGCCAATATAAATATCCTCAAAGGAAGTTTTGCTCATGCAGCCAGGGAGGGTTTTAAACCGATGGCAGGCAAATATGAAGTTGAATACAGATTCAGAAGGAAGAAAAGCAGACCAAAATGGAAAGCAGAGAACTACCAGTGTGAAAGACAGAGAAAACAAGATTTTTTTTTAAAGAACATGGACTTGATTAATCCCTAAATGCAAAAATAGGGCAGATGAGCTGAATGCATTGATAGACATGTGGTATATGTTACTAAAGCTGCACAAGACTGGCCGCTTAATTTTCCTGGTTGTAGGGTTTTCTAACAAGATAGAAAGGGAGAATAAAATTGTTTAGTTTAAATTTATTATTGTCATGTGTATCAAGGTATAATTATAAGCTTAGTTTTGCATACAGAGCAGATAATACTATGCATTAGTACAATCAAGTCAAACTCAAGTACAATATATAGAGCATAGGGAAAGACAGAGTGTATAGAGCATAGGGAAAGACAGAGTGTAGAATATAGTTCTCAGTATTGCAACTCATCAGTTTCATTGACTAAGTCCAATGTCCACAACGGGGTAGAGGTGAATTGGACAGTACCCTAATTTATTGAAGGTCCATTCAGAAACCTAATAACAAAGGGGAAGAAGCTGTTCCTGAGTTTGATGGTGCACACTTTCAAGTTTCTGTACCTTCTGCCAGACAGGAGCAGGGAGAAGAACGAATGTCCAAAAAGTGACAAGCCTTTGATTATGTTGGCTGGTTTCCAAAGGCAATATGAAGTGTAGATGGAATCAGTTGTGGGACTTTCAGCCTGTGTGATGGACTGGGCTACATCTACAACTCTGGTTGTAGAGCGGTTCTCAAATCAATTGTGATGCAACCCAGCGGTATGTTTTCTAATGTGCATCTGTAATAGTTTGTAGGAGTCATTGGAGACATGCTGAATTTCCTCAGTCTCCTGAGGATGCAGAGACGTAGGAGACCCTTCTTGACTATTGCAACAATGTAGTTGGATAGGGTTTGTGAGTGTGGGTGAAAGCAACAAGTTAGCTGCAAGAAGGGATAATAGGTTCAAAGGATCATCTGAAAAGAGTTAATCTCACAAATCAGTGGGTCAGGCACCATCTATGGAGGGACTAGACAGTCGCATTTTGGGTTGGGGTCCTTCTTGAGACTGCGAGAAGTAGCGGAAGAAAGCTTTCTCCTATCTATTCCTCCACAGATGCTGCTTTACCAGCTTAATTGTGTTTTGCTTAAGATTCCAGCATTTGCAGTTCCTTGTGTTTGCAGGAGAATGTATTATATCCAAGCTGTCTGCAGAAGATAAAATAATAAACTTATGGCAAATTGTAGTGAGGGATTCCAATCACTTTATATTAACTATTTTATAGTCAGGATAAAATAGATTTGAGGTAAATAATTTCTAAAGTATTTTTGGGGGAATGTTTAATGTCCAAAATGTTTGTTGCCCAAGTCCAACAAGTGTGTATCAGGGTGGAGTGCAGTATTAAAGCAGGAAAGTTCAAGGAGTAATCAAAGGGAAAGCATATTTATGGCAATTAGATTTGGCAAAGCAAAATATGGAAAAGGAAACAGATAAAGTAGGTTACAATTCAAAGTAAGGCCAATTTCATGAGATGACAGTATATAGGGAAACTGGAAAAGAAATACCTGGTCCTTATTTGGAGACTGTGATATCTAGTTAAAGATTCCTTGGATCATTCTCCTCACATGGAAATGATCCGCAGGTCACCAGCATGAGACTACTTCTCACCACAGGTGCTGCCTGACATGATGAGTATTAGAGCGTGCAGTTGGGGACAGACATTAGGTTCACCTTCAGATTAGCCAGCCACTGAAAAGAATCCTTTGCCCCCTTCACTGGGAACTTTATCTCCTGGCCTGATCTTCAGCAAGTAACCGGGACTGTGTTGAGATTTTTTCCTTCCACTAGATGATTGGTCAGTGAGATGCCTCTGACTGAGACCCTGGAAAGTATTGTGAGCCCCTGGCTTTACTCTGAGGCATGGGGCAGAAATAAAATGTATTCTGCTATGGTAGGTGTGTCTGTAGGAAGTTCAAGGTGAGTTGGGATTGGGAAAGGAATACACATTTCTTGGTATTATATATATAATTTATCTCACGTGGTTGAAATGGGGAACCTTATGATCTCATCTGTCATTGGATAGGATGCTTCTCCCCATACCAAAAAATAGGACAACTGACAAAAAAAACTCCAAGGTTTTCTCTGACAAGTACATGAAAGGACTGAACATTACACATAATGAATGTGCATGGGATGTGATTACTTGCCATGTAAGCAACTCTCCTGCACTGCTGATGACCCTTGTGGTGCAGACTCTCCAGAAACCTAGCCCACTGTGCTCAGTTGGTAGTTGGCAAATGGCTTACATTTACGTTGTGGCCACAAACTGGTTGGCGTCCATTTGGATATCCAGAACAAGCATTAAGGTTGATAACCTATCATCAGAAAGCACATGCAAGGCCTTAGCAAGTTGCTTACATTGTTATCTTATCGCCTTTGAAACCGTAGCCTCAAATATTCCCTTTCTTCTCCCCATCCTCCCACCCAACTCTCTGCAACTTAAAACTAACCTGTTTTTTTTTCCTTTTCCAGTACAGACAAAATGTCTCCGGTGTGAAATGTTAACTCTTTTCCTCTTTCCACAGATGCTGCCTGACCTGTTGAGTAATATCGATCTTAGCTGTTATGATCCTTCTCTGCCTTCCCTCAAACCTACCAACATTTCCTGCCTAGCCTTGTGCATGAAAATTAGCACTTAAAATAGATCCTGGCAGACTTCCTGCAATTGGGGAAAAAAGTGAAGTACTGCAGGTCGAACAATGAGAATCCATTTTGTTATAAAAATATGCATTGCATGTCTTTTTTTGGTGAGTAGCAGTCAGCATCAAATTTAGCGCCTAAGTGAGAGTTTGGGATCAACAAGATACAAAAGGAGAAAAATAGAACATTTCCATAAGCCAGACTGTGCGAGAAGCAAAATAAGAATTAAGAAAATCAAATGAAAGTAAGTAGCAAACTGAGACGCCGTGTCTTAGTCAGGAAGCAAAATAGTAATGTTAAGAAATAGTGATAAGAAGAATATCGAAAGTAACAAGCTGTAAAGGAGATTAAGAAAAGGAAACAAAGTAATGAGCAACTTATTTTCAAATTACAATTTGCACAGCCACTGTGTATTGTGCTCACTCCTTAATATTAGAATTTCAAATTGTATAGTTTCTAATAACATTGAACAACTTACCATGAACCCATCCCTCCAAATTGAAGGGCTTCAAACCCTTCTCTACCGCCTCCTGCTTAACTCTGTTTCCAACCATTGTTGAAGCCATTGTGAATTACTCTAACTTCCAGGTGACATTTTGGAATCGGAAGCAATTTTGGAAATTTTTTCAACACCAAGTATTTCAAACAAGAACAAATGGGAGAATAGGGGAATTTTGTCATTGGACAGAAAGAAGATCATCATATTTCGCATGGTGAAACTGAAATGTCCATGAAATCTGGGATACTTAGTATCTCATTTGTAATAAAACAAAGTCATATCGCATCATAGTTGACTCGCTTTTTCCCAGTGACATTGGAATTCTTTACCTCCTCATTACCCATTTCTCCTTGCAATCCACTGAGTTTACAAAACTTAAATGATAATTTTAATTATTTTCTGCTTTGCTTTGTTAACAATATTTTGCGCATTCATTGATAAATTTCTGTTTAGACTTTCTAACACCACACTGGTAGAGTAGCTGGACTCTACCAGTTACTCGGGTTCGATCCTGGCCTTGGGTGTTGTCGGTGTGGAGTTTTCATGTTCTCCCTATGATTGCGTGTATTTCCTCTGGCTGCTCCGGTTTCCACCCACATGCCAAAGATGTGCAGAACGTGAGACATGGGAAAGTGGGAAAACATAGAACTAATGTGAAGGGCGTGGACTCGTGGGCGAAAGAGCCTGTTTCAATGCTGTATCTCTAAGTACCAAGTACGTAATAGAGTTTTTTTGAGGAGATGATTATTGAGGGTAGGTAGTGGATATATATGTATATATTTATGAATTGGATGTAAATGTACATGGGTTGGTTAGTAATGTGCAGGAAGAAACTGCAAATGCATGGAAACAGTTCATTTAGACCTTGGGGTCTGAATGCAGTCATGAATGGCTGGAAAAGAAAAAATCTGGATTAGCAGAAAACAAATTAAAGATGAGAGGGATAGAGAGGTGGTAAATAAGGAAATATAGCTCTTGGAGGGATAAGAATCTTACATCTGAATCACAATTGGAACAGGGCAATAAAAATAAGGGAGTTCAGTGGGAAGGGTGAGTATGGTTTGGTGTTTGTGTACAAATGGACAAGAGTGCTTTGCTCAAACCTGTGGAGGATTGAAGATTAAACCAACCAGGAAATATGGAAAAAAGTATAGGTAAATGTTTCAGCAGGATTTGTGAAGTTAATAGTGTGCCAAATTTAAGAAATATAAGGAAGTATAGTTCACCACATTTACAGTGACAGAAAATGTCACTTGAACCTTAGGTTAGGTCTTTATTCTTTGGAGCGCAGAAGGTTAAGGGGGGACTTGATTGAGGTCTTTAAAATGATGAAAGGGATAGACAGAGTTGACGTGGATAAGCTTTTCCCATTGAGGGTAGGGAAGATTCAAACAAGAGGGCATGACATGAGAATTAAGGGACAGATGTTTAGGGGGAACATGAGGGGGAACTTTACTCAGAGAGTGGTGGCTGTGTGGAATGATCTTCCAGCAGAAGTGGTGGAGGCAGGATCGATTTTAACATTTAAAAGTAAAGTGGATAGGTATATGGACGGGAAGGGAATGGAGGGGTATGGTCTCAGTGCAGGTAGATGGGACTAGGGGAAAATAAATGGTCGGCACGGACTGGAAGGGCCGAGAAGGCCTGTTTCAGTGCTGTAGTTGTTATATGGTTATATTAGGGGCATTTCAGTCTTGCGTCAGAATGGAACCCCATTTGGATGGGACCAAACAGGAAAGTTGGGCAGGGATTTGGGCTGGACAACTTGTCTAGAATTGGAGAGGAACAGAAGATAGAGATGGATGATTATTGCAGGAGCAGGGCACGAAATTAGCGGTTGCCCAGGTGCCAATGACCACCCAATGGGCCGCCGGGCAACCTAAACGCCGACTCATTTTGCCCAGCTTGGCAAGCAAATACTGGTTTATACCGATAGTCACAAAACACTGGAGTAACTCCACGGGTCAGGCAGCATCTCTGGAGAATAGGAGCATGACGTCTCGTGTCGACGGCGGCGCTGTATTCCTCTAGTATCTTTGATTGCGGGGCAAAAGATACTAGGTGCGTGGTGACGAAAGGTCGGAGCGAATGACGGGTCTCGAACAGCGGCAACAGCGGCTCCACTACCTCCTCCTCCCGCACCAGCCCCGGCAGAAGGAGGCCTCCCTCTCCCTCCCTCCTCCCCCTCCTCCCAGCCTCGGTGTACGAGAGGGCGTTGTTTTGAAAGCGCAGATGGTGGATTTGCAGGCAGCGGCCGCTATCGCCCTGATAACGGCACTTTCAAAATAACCGCTCTCGCAGGCCGAGGCGGAGGAGAGAGGGGGGGGGAGAGAGAGAGAGAGAGAGAGGGAGGAGGACGAGAGAGGGAGAGGAGGGGGGGGAGAGTAGAGAGGGAGGGGGGGAGAGAGAGGGAGGGGGGGGAGAGACGACGGGAGGGGGGGGGGGAGAGGGAGAGGGAGAGGGGGAGAGGAGGGAAGGGTGGTGATGGGGGAGAAGAGAGAGAGGTGGTGAGGAGTTCTCAATCACCTCCCCCTTTGGCGGCGGCACTTTGGCGCTGGACAGGGACGGCCAAGGCAGCGGGGCGATATTGTCCGAGGAGCGCTGACCTTCCTTCCTGCCCACATCCTCTGCCCCTCCCCCCCCCCTCACTCTCTCGTATGCCCCCCCCTCCACCCCTCTTATCCTGGGATCCCACCTCTCCATCCTGCACTGATCCCCATTCCCTCCTCTATTCAGTCCTCACTGACATCCCCTGTGCTCCCCTCACCATCTCCCCCCCCCATCTATTAATCACCCTACCCACCTTGCATTGATCTCCTGCCATCCCCCCCCCCCCCCCCCATCCATCCTACACTGGTCCCCGAATTCATCCTGTACTGACCCTCCTTCCCATCCATCCTGCACTTCTCCCCCCCCATTCATACTGCACTGAGACCCCCATTAATCTCGTACTGACCCACCTTCCATTTACCCTGCACCAAACCCCCCATCTATCCTGTAGTGATCTTCCCATTCATCCTGTACTGATCCCCCTCACTGCATCCTGTACTGATCCCCACATTCATCCTGTAGTGATCCCTCATTCATCCTGCACAGATCCTCCCGATCACACTGTCCTGACCCTCCCCCCCCCCCATTCATTCTGTACTGATCCCCCCCCCCCCAATTCATCCTGTGCTGGACCTCCCCCCCCCCCCCCCATCCATCCCGTACTGATCCCCCCCATTCAAGAAGAATGGGGGGGAACAGTCTGAAGAAGGGTCTCGACCCGAATATTTCCTTAGCTCCATAGACGCTGCCTCACCCGCTCAATTTCTCCAGCATTTTTGTCTACCCCCATTCATCCTGTACTGAACCTCCCATTCATCCCGTACTGATCCCCCCATTCAACACCACTGACATCCGTGCTCTCCCCTCACAATTTTACATACTCCAACCAACACGTACTAATTCACCAGCCTCAATCCATCCAATCCACACCGATTGCCTTCTCAACCCCCCCCCCCCCCCCCCCGCCATCTATCCACCCCGCACTATGATTCACACACCCCCTGACCCTATTGTGATTCATGTCTTCAGAGCGAACATTGACTTTGTTTGATAACGGAATGCAATCAAATGTGTTTTAATTCCCAATGTTACTATTTGTTTTGACACCTTTAAACATATTATCAAAAGAACATTTGCTGCAGTTATGTCCTTTGGCCATTTCTTGTCAGTTTGTGTAATGTTCAACCTGTCAGATGGGTATAGTTGGTTTTTACAGCTGTTATCATAAAATGCCTTTAGAAATGTCCTTGCAACCTGTATATTTTGTTATGGATAAATTATGTGGGAAGCCAGAGTGTTTCTATGCCAATAGCAATAACGACCCATGCTATGGCCATGTCATGGTCATTTTCGGTCCTTCACAGAAAACATGCTTGCATCAATCTGTAGTGTGCATGGTCCAGGATTTATTGACACAGGTTGATCATTTGCTGAATAATCCAACCACATTTTTGTTTGGAAGTGGAAAGAACTAATAGAAATTGCATTAATGGCAATGTGTAAAAAGAGTTGAGATATGGTATTATAATTTTGCTGCATGTCATTGTGGTATGTATCATGTCTTGATTGGTGAATATGTTTAGTTTGTGAGTTATTTGAAGCAGAAATAATATGTGAATGTAGACAAAAGTGCTGGAGAAACTCAGCGGATGTGGCAGCATCTACGGAGCGAAGGATATAGGCAACGTTTTGGGCCGAAACCCTTCTTCAGACTGATGGGTTTTGGCCTGAAAAGTTGCCTATTTCCTTCGCTCCATAGATGCTGCTGCACCCGCTGAGTTTCTCCAGCACTTTTGTATACCTTCGATTTTCCAGCATCTACAGTTCCTTCTTGAACATAATATGTGAATGCTTCATTGAGCATAATTCTGACTGGTAACTACGCACTTCGTCCGAGCACATTATTGCACGCGTCGTGCAAACCGTCTTCAATGACCACCTAAACTGTCATTTGGCAACCTAAAGAGCAGTCAAGGTTGCCCGGCAAAAGTTAAGCGAGAGCCCTGAGGAAGCTTTATACATTGACGAAATTGATTTGAAAGGGCACTGGATCTCAATGATAATTCTGTTGCAATTTTTATATAATTGTTTCTACCGAAATATCATAGAGTAATAAGGTCAGAAAAAGGTTATGTTGTGCATCATGTCCTTGACAACCGTTGTACCTATTTATAATTACGCACATTTGGTTCATAACCTATATAACAATCTTTCACCCATTTCCAGTTGACCATAGCCCTTTTGAGATGGGGTCAGCAGATGTGATCTTCCAGATATTCTTAAAGTGACTATTATTCAGTTAACACCCGATTACGTAACCTATGAGATAGCATAAATAGAATTATACAAGCTCTCACCAGCATCCCAATAGAAATGTGCAGTCTTGGTTGTGAGATACTGATTATATGGCCTTGAAATTCTGCAGGAATTCTCCCAAGCTGCTGCTATAATTTTGTTTGGTGTTCATTGCTAAATTCTGGTGATACAGCTTCACAAAAGTTTATCTCCAGGCTTTCTGCCAAGCTTGTAACAGAAAACCTAGAACACTCCTTCAGAACCTTCAGGCATTTAACTCTTCCCAGTTTATCCCAGTTTATCCCCTATATCCCTTGGAGGCTGAGCCTAGTTCCACTATCTTCCCTGTGACATTCTTGTCTTGTTAGCTAACTTATCACAAACAGAAACAAAGCTGGGACCACCCATACACTCTATGAATTTGCTGAAGCATCAAAAGGCACCTCCCTTATTGCACTGACCTTCACTTTTCACCCATGTATTTTGCAAAAGATAATGATAAGAACATAAGATGTCCCTTATTTATGGAAGCCCATGACCAGTCTACATAGAGATATAATTCAAAGAATTAAACTTGTACCACACCCTAACATTGCTTTATTGTCAGGAACATGATTATTAACCATTTTCTATTTTCTTTCCAAACGTGTTTGTTTAAATGTTAACTTGAACACAGAATCTTTGAAAAATAGGCAGAGAATAAAGCGGGAAATACTCAATGTCTCAATTTATAAATCCACGCTGTTGTGGTTATGTTACTAGGCTACTGATCCAAGGCATGAATTTGAATTCTACCAATTTAAATTCAAATAATTAAATACATTTGGATTTTTTTTTTAAAAGCTCATCTCTGTATCAAGAACCATGAAACCAATTAGCTATTGCTTCTGCTCCCTTTACCATGTACATCAAGAAATTGAATCTCTGGAAATAAGGAATGGGTGGCGTTTTGGGTCGAGACCCTTCTTCAGATTATTAGTCTGAAGAAGGACGTCGACCTGAAACGTCACCCATTCCTTCTCTCCAGTATGCTGCCTGTCGCACTGATTTACCCAGCATTTTGTGTCTATCTTCCAATATGTTTGACTGTCTCCTCAATTTAGGGTAAATCATGGGCTGGCAATAAACCATGGCATTAACTGCAAAGTGCAGGTTTTATAATAAACATATAAGACCAGCATCAGTGTAGAAATGCAGACCATGAAGGATCTAAACTGATCTAAAGTTGCAATGATCCCAAGTTGCAGAAGCAACAGAATGTCCATAGATTGTATAATGGTTATGTTATTGAAATAGAAATCCAGAGATGTAATCATCATGGTTATGTTATTGAAGTGGAAATCCAGAGATGTAATCATCAAATTGGCAGTTGTGGAGTCTGAATCGAATTTAAACAGAATAATCCAAAACTAAATGAGCGTTGTAACACCCATTTTGTTCCACACTTATCCCTTGGGGAAGAGAAATTACTGTCCTTGACGTGACAATCCTACCTCAAGTAGTTTAGCAAACTAAACAGATGTAGGAAACTTATGGCAGTTCAAGGAGTGAGCCTCCCCTGCTCCATCTCAGGTTAGCTCCCCTGACCTCCCCAAGCACATTTATTACAGAACAGTAAAATAATAAGAGTATTGTTAATTTCTGGCAGTTATTTTATTTTCAATTTTTTCTTTTCTAGCTCTGTCTGTCTTTTTGAAGGTTCAGTTGAAATTTGCTGATTTGCAAACCACAGTCCTATAAACTTTAAATAAACAAATATACTTAAATAAGCACTGTTTTATTCAAAATTCCCAATATCATGTATTTACGAGAACAAGCCATATGTATGTTTACATTAACCTGAATGTTTTGGTCAAAACTTAAATCAAAAGATCATTTAAATTGCCTTTCTTTTCCCTTAACATTTATAAGATAACAATGCTAGTCGGCCATTTTAAGTTACAGCTATCTGGACTGTGGAATCTGTAATGAGGGGCCTGGATTGGATAAATAGGGGAATGTTTTCCGTCATAGTAGTGGTGTCTAAATTCAGAGGGAGTGGATCTAGTTAGGGTAAGTGATTTAAAGGTGATCTGAGGAAGAAATATTTTTGCCTACTCCTGCACCTATTTTCTATGTTTCTATGATTATGGCTGATCATCCCAAATCAGTACCCCGTTCCTGCCTTCTCCCCTTATCCCCTGACTCCGCTATTTTTAAGAGCCCTATCTAGCACTCTCTTGAAAGTATCCAGAGAACCTGCCTCCACCGCCCTCTGAGGCTGAGAATTCCGCAGACTCGCCACTCTCTGTGAGAAAAGGTGTTTCCTTGTCTCCATTCTAAATGGCTTACTCCTTATTCTTAAACTGTGGCCCCTGGTTCTGGACTCCCTCAACATCGGGAACATGCTTCCTGCCTCTATTGTGTCCAAGCCCTTAACAATCTTATATGTTTCAATGAGATTCCCTCTCATCCTTCTAAACTTCACTCTTGGAAAAGATTCTGACTGCCTACCCTATCTATGACTCTTGTAAATGTACATACTTCTGTTAGGTCTCCCCCCAGCCTCGAACACTCCAGCAAGATTAATGCCTCTGGGTACTTCATGGACAGCATGGGCATTGTGGGCTGACGGGCTTCTTTCTGTGCTGTTTGACTATGACTCGAGCCTGACATGCTCCCACATTCTAAGCACATTTCCTGGTAGGTACCGTCAATCCCTCAACATATCTCCCTTCCACGCCCCCAATAAATGCATTTGGATAAAACCTCCATGCATTTCAAGTGAAGGAGACCTGGAACCATTTCCTACATTTACTATATCTTCCAAAATTCAGCAGGCAAATTTTCATTTCGTGAATCTATCTACTTTCTCTGTGGTTCATGAGGCACATATATCAACACAATGAAAGGAGCCCACTTTCTTTCTCACACAGTCTATTCTGCATGCTGGCAACAACATCAAACAAGGAAGCCAGCTTGGATGCTTTTTAAAATGCAATGCAAGTATTGCTTGGTGTAGTGGCTGTACTGCTGTCACCAAAACAAAAAAAACCTTTTAAAAGTTCAGCTGATTTGTAGCCAATCATGGAAAACGTACAAGCCAGCCTTTGAAACTACTTCAAACAGACAGCAACAGAAACCCTGAACCTCAATGTTTGGTTGCCTTTCAGACTTTTGAGGGTGACTACTTCCAGGACAGTTCCCTGGGTAGTGCGTGCCTTAGGAGTCCTCTGTGGGATCCACAGACACTGCTGCAAGTGGACACATGGAGTTTGTCAGGATAATGAGTAAACACAAAATACTGGACACTCGGTGGGTCAGGCAGTATCTCTGGAGAAAATAGATAGGTGATGTTTCGGGCCAGGACCTTTCTTCACACTGATTGTATTAAAGCAGTCCGAAGAAGGGTCCCAACCTGAAATGTCACCTCTCCATTTTCTCTAGGGATGCTGCCCAACCCGTTAAGTTACTCCAGCAGTTTGTGTCTATCTTTGGTATAGACCAGCATCTGCAGTTCCTTTTTCTTACAGTAGGATAATGGGTAGCTCAGGATTAATTGATTGGTACACTCTCATTCTATATGGACTGACTGGAGCCTTACCAGATGCTTCTTCACCAAGCTACAGAGTTGGGGATTCCAAAGTGAGGAGGTTTCAAGGAGACCTCCTTACAAATTAGCCTGAGAGGATGCCTGATATAGGTTCACCTATTCTGCCAATCGATTTGGAGGAGTTTGCGGAGACACAATTGGTGGGAGTACTCTGGTGCTTTGGGATGCCAGCTGATTCCCATGTGTCTGATAAATACAAGATGTGCTGGGATCACTTAAACTCAGCAGTGCATGATTTTAACGCCAGATTCAAGGCATAAACATTCTTTCTCAGACCTGGCTGAAGGCAATACTGGGGTGGTGGTGAATTCCATCTTCTATGCCTGCATGTACAGACAGGTGATACCCAGGTTATGACATGTGATCCAAATGGCCAGGATCTTGTGAAGAATCATGAATGCCAAGCAACAGTGTTGTGCCATGGGGCTAGGTTCGTGAAAGAGATTGTCATCCAGATATTTAGTGTACGAACCATTCTCCTAAATGCCTCACTGAATGAATGAACAGTGGGTTAAAGGTTTGAATATGCCTGAGAGTTGCCTCTGTCTTGCGAGGCAATGGCTGAGAGTTAGAGTGGTTGTTGTTTTTTGCAATAGAGATGGGAGAGATTTAACAACTTGCTATTCATCTAATGTATTCACTGCAATGGGAAGTGAGGTGAGGTACAGGTGTGAACAAGATTGAGAAAATGGATAATGCAAAGTTGTATCCTTGCATACCCTGCTATTCGTACTGGCATTTGGTCTGTTGAGGAGGATCTTGGCTTGGATGTCACCCAGAGCAGACAGCAGAGTAAGAATTTGGAACAGCTAGATTTAAGGACATGGCAGCCACACCAACTGCCTGTCTTGTCTTTTTCTTCTTTTGCAGTTTTGGCCTGTGTTTACTTGTATGTTTTTAGTGTATCTTTAGTTTCTGTATTATGTGTGTAGGGAGGGGATTGGGGGAAATGCGACGTTTTCATTGTATCACCATCTGCACTGCGGTTTTATCATCGTGGAGCTGGTGGTCCCTTTGTTAGGGATCGTCTGCCAGAGCTCCAACCGCAGGAGCTTCGATCACCCTGATACAGGAGCTTCGATCTCCGACTGCGGTAGCTTCGATCGCCCCGATTATGGAAGTTTCGATTGCCCAAACTGCCGGAGAAAAGGAGGAAAGAAGGTATAAGTTATTTGCCTTCGATCACAGTGGGGAAGGTGAGGTCAACGAAAAAACAAGATGGACGTGCTGCCTGCACTGGTGAGGACTCGGAGGAAGTGCAGTGACATGGCTCCTTGAGGACAGTGCGAGTGTGGGCAGCTTTCTGACTGGGTGGACATGGACTGCAGAGAGAGTAACAGCGGTCGGTACAACTCTGGTCACATCATGGTGAAGGAACATCAGTCTGAAGAAGGGTCTCGACCCGAAACGTCGCCTATCTCCTTCGCTCCTTAGATGCTGCTGCACCCGCTGAGTTTCTCCAGCTTTTTGTGTAACCCATGGTGAAGGAACATGTGTGTGGCCCAGACATTGAACTGATGGCTCTGATTCTCCGCTTATGCTGTGTGCCCTGGGGATTCTCACACACCATTGTGGTGGCTGTTTAAGTCTGTTTAATGTGTATGTGGTTATGTATCTTGTTGCTTTTTTGTATGTCTGTTGGCAAATCAAATTTCTTGTATGTTTACATACTTGATTAATAAAATAATTGCAATTACAACTAAAGTCACTTTTGGTTGCTAAGAGTTTTCGGGTCAGAACTGTACAGGACAGAAACAAACCCTTGGCCGACCTTGTCCACGCCAAGTAACTTGGCATATTGGGTTGCATTTGCCTGCATTCAGTCCATAGCCCTCTAAACCCTTCCTACCCATAAAGGTATCCACATCTGTTAACAGTCGTAATTGTCCCCATTTGATGAAATGTTATGTTAAGATAGGGTATCAACTAATTTTCAATCTAATGCAAGAAGCCAGACAAACGTAAGCAAATGTATGTCACATCTTGTGGGTAAATTTCCAGAGTGTGTTTCACGGAATAAAATTAGTGAACACTTAGAAAGGCATGGGCTAATTAGTGAGAGTCAGCATAGATTTGTAAAGAACAAATCAAGCTTGACTAATTTAATTGAACCTTTTGAGGAACTCAGTGTGGAGTTAAAGGGAATGTGGTGGAATGTGAAGTACCAAGTTTTAAGGGGAAAAGACAATGAAAGAAATGACAAAGCAGAGATCTGGGAGTGCAGAGACGTGCATCAGTAATAATGGGAGCACATTTAAGATAGATTATAAATGTCTGAACGGGAACCTGTGACTAATTACCGTAGTCAAGTAAAGAAGTGATGCTAAACTTGCACAAGACATTCATTTATCCCAGCTAGAGTGCCGCACATTCGTCTGAGCATGTCATAATTCAAAGGATATTAGAATTATCAACAAAATACAGTTGTATTTGTTAGCATGTATCTAAAATGAGATATGTCACTGCAAAGAATGTCTAAATAAATGCTGATGAATGACAAGGTCAGTGGTAGTGAAGTGTACTTTTATTGTAGGGAATGTTAATCACTTCTAAAGATCAGTTAGTGGAATGAGTTTTATTGCAAAAGCATATCAGTGGAAAATGACAACCAGCAAAATGGCACCAGGAACAGTTCTTTAGGTAAACTGAAGTGAACTGTGATTGGGGTTTTCAGCAATTGAGCATAATAATCTGTTTGATACCCCTTACGCGTCATGGAGGCTGATTGTACCAATTTTAAAATATTTGCTCTTTTACCTGGTGAATAGTATAGTAATAGTATTGATGGAAAGTATACTTAGGACATTTGAGTCATTGAGTGATACAGCATGGAAATGAGCCCTTTGGCCCAGGATGTCCATTGTGAACTTTTTGCCAATTTACACTAATTGTATTTGCCAACATTAAGATCATATCCTTCAATGTCTTGTCGCATGTGGTTCATACGTTTTCCAGTTTCCTCTCAAGTTCTCTCTCTTCAAATTGTTGTTCAGCCACCTGTATCCATGCTTATTGTTAACTAAATAACTATGCAACTCTCTATCTGGAATGAGACCAGCTGCTTGGCATAGAAGTCTGTTCCAAATGCTTGCATATAAATTAGGAATATATATATATATATATATATATATATATATATATATATATATATATAATTTCATTCTTTATTTCGAACAGAATAAAACAATAAAAAGCAAGTGTGAAACACCATACAAAAAAACAAAACAAGAATATTTATAGTGTCATAAACAGTATCGATAAACAAATAAATCGTATGTCCGAAAAGGAGCAGGAAGAAGCCAAAGCTTATTAATTCCCACCCCTTATTCAACTGCTTATAATGATCTTATACAAATTTAGCAGCTATATGTACACCAAATTATTTACATTATACACTAATCAAATATTTACAAAGCCATACAAAAAAAGAGAGAAAAAAAGATAAAAGAAAAGAAAAAACCCTCATATACTATAATCTCTTAGTCATATATACAACCCATCACCCTATAATCACCCTTCCCAATACAATCAGTATAACAAATATCCCACTCACAATCACCTCTCCTCATCCCAATATCCTTTTTTTTTTGTAAGTGTTTTTGTACATCTTTTTAAACTGAATTATGTTTGTGCTAAGTTTATCTCCTGTTCCAGACCATTCCACAAATATATTCATATATTCTTTTGTTTAAAAAAAAAACTATTCAACTTAAAATGAGTATCCTTTGTTTCCCTTTTTTTTCCTTGCGGACTTCACTTGTTTGTATATACTCATCGGCTGAGTTCAGACTTTTAACTGCTGTTTGAATGCCTCATTGCTCCATACTTATCCTGCACCAGTATTATCCAACTGAATATAAAATGACCAAAGTAATTATCATTGCCAGCCGTTCCCAAGACATTAACTCCTTTTCTCCTAATGCAATAGTCTGTTCAGAGCCGTAGTCTGTTATTGGAATCAAGATCCTATTTGGGCTATGTGACAATGCCTTTCCCCGGACTTATCTTTCCATTTCAATCGCCTCCCCAAATCTACTCCACCTCAAATAGTCTGCAGCTGAAACCCCAACCAGGTATTTTTTTAACCAGTAGATTTGACAATTGAATATAGTGAACATGGTTTCCGCCTGGCTGTCATTGACGATACCCTCAGCCGCATCTCTTATGTGTTCGTGAGTTCTGCTCTCACCCTCTCTCCCCCCAGATGCCACAAGGACAGAGTTCCCCTGGTTCTCACCTTTCACCCCACTAGCCTCTGCATCCAACACATCATCCTTCGATATTTCCCTCACCTCCAATGTGATCCCACCACTAATCGTATTTTCCTATCTCCACTCCTTTCCGCCTTCCACAGAGAGTGCTCCATCTGCAACTCCATGGTTCACTCATCCCTTCCCACCAAATCACCCTCTCCATAAGTACTTTTCCCTGCAACTGTAAAGGGATGTACCACGTCCTTATACTTCCTCCCTCGACTCCATCCAGGGACACTTGCAATCCCTCCAGGTGAGACTGAGGTTCACATGTCCTGATTTGTCTTTTTTTCACTTCCAGTTATTTTCCCGCACCCTCCCTACTACAGTCAGTCTGAAGAAGAGATCCCAAGCCGAAATGTCACCTATCCATTTTCTCTACAGATGCTGCCTGACTGGCTGAGTTACTCCAGCATTTTGTTTTTATCTTTGACAATGGAATTGTCAGACCAAACTCCTTCAGAAAGTGGTGACCTTGCAAGTCTCTGTTGTGTGTTGTCTAACTTACTCCAACCTTGTTGTGCTGTGCATGTTGACTTTCCTTGTTTGTTGGTGGTTTTATAATCATTACATGGTCTCTGGCTCAAATGGTGCTAAGACCTGAAAACAAATGAGAAAGTTGGAAATCCCTAGCTCAGCATGCAGTGGCTATGGAGAAACTGAGTTAATGTCACTTTAATTCTCCATCCCACTCCCACTCTGATTTATCTGAAGCCTAGACCGTTCCAAGGAGCCCCAATGTAAGCTTGAGGGATAGCACATCATCTTCCATCTGGGTATATTCTACATTTAGGGCAATACTGAATTAATCGTTGTCCCACATCATGGGCCCAAGCCCATAGGTCCAACATGTCCACATCAGTCACCAGGTACCAATTTACACTAATCCAACTTATCCTCACACGTTCTCATCAACACCTCTCTCTCTTTCCACTACTCAATTCTATGCAAGGTGCAATCTGCAATTTCCAATTTAAGATTGCTCTGTCCCTCGGTACAAGCACTGGCCACCATTCTGGTGTTGGTCTCAGATCGCTGGAACACTTCAAAACTGTTTTTACACATTCCTGTTTGTTTTCTCTCCCTCCAACTGCTCTCATTAATCTGTCAACCACATGACTATAAATATCAGGATCACTATAGCAACTCTGGCCTTAACTGAGAATGTCCCTTTGTTCCATGAGTCTACCGTCGCCCTCACTGCAACTTTAAACTAACTTGTTTTCTCTGTTCTAACAAATAAATCTTCATTCTGAAGTGTTAACTCTGCTTATCTTCCGCAGTTGCTGACTGACTTTCTGAATATATCTTTCAATTTCTGGAGTTATGTGAAGCATCCTTCATTATTGTTTAGTTTAGACTGAGCAGTCCACTGACGCACAGCAGTTGGATGGGATGCCATCCGTTTCTGCAGATTAGCACTGAACAACTTTCTGTGCGGGATCTTCCTACTTCAGTTTTTGTTTGTAGGCAGGAAGTAGAAGCACAGCTAGATGATCAGATTTCCCAAAACGTGGCCGAGGAATGGAGCGGTAGGTGTTTTTTATGGGTGTGTAGCGGTGGTCGAGAGTGTTCTGGCCCCTGATGGGACAAGCGACATGATGATAGCATTTTGGTAGTATGCTCTTGAGATTGGCTTCATTGAAGTTCCAGGCTAGAATGACCAGGG
This sequence comes from Raja brachyura, assembly GCA_963514005.1. The sequence goes on from OY740808.1 coordinate 12,265,344, forward strand.
GCTTTGGAATGTTTTTGCTCAAGGCTATTGGCAGCAGAGTACAGTCCATTCAGAGCAAGCTTGACATCAGTGTGTTTGGGGGGGGGGGGAGATAGACTGCTGTAAATATAGCTTAGGTGAATTCTTGCTATAGGCAGTAGGGGACAGCATTTCTAAGTTAGATATTCCAGGTCTGAGCTCGCCAGGACCACCACGTCTGAGCACCACTGGGTATTGATCCTTCATTGTGTTGCCTCATGATTACATCATCAATAAAAGTGATCAATAATGTCAAATTTAGTGCCATGTCCTAATATTATGAAATGTTCCACCATTTGAAGAGGATGAAGCTGCACAGTGTTACACGAACATGGCTAATTTAGCTTTTCAAGGTCTTCACAAGAATGCAAACAGGCGTTAATTAACGGGATGCCAATAGGGCAGATGAAGACGTGTTTTGCCAGAGAAATGAATGTTTTGTCGGAGAATAAAAGAGGACACCGTTTTAAAGCAGTAAAGTGAGACACTGTTTTCCTAAAGGAATTCCAATGCTTAGGATGGGGACAGGATTAGTTCAGAAGACCAGAGCTCAAGGAACAAAATCCTGGAATCCTGGGGGGCTCTGGGACTGTACCAGGGGTACGGGGGGCGAGGTAAAGCAGTGGGGAAGTTTGAACAGCAAGATAAGAATTTAAAATTCAGGAACTGGTGGAACAAGCGCCATTCAGCAGGTTAGGCGTGGCATAGACGAAACAGGAGAACATCCTTCAGCACCCACCAATCCTTTTTCTCCAGATATGCTGCCTGGCCCGCTAAGTTGCTCCACTTTGTGTCTACCTTTAATATATTTCAGTGTCTTGAGAAGCTACACGTGGAGAGAATGTTTCCTCGCGTGGGAGAAGCTAGAACGAGGGTTTTTTTTTAATAAGAAAAGACTTGTCTACGGAAGAATGAGAATAAATGTTTTGTTTTCTCTCAGAAGGCGATGAATCTTTGGAATTCACTATCTCAAGGAGTGGTAGTCACGGATGTTTTGGGTGGAGACATGATCAGCAAGGGAATAAAGGGGGTGGGCGAAATCGCGGAGGTGAGGATACAATCAGATCAACAAAGGTGGGACAGGCTGCAATGGTCGAGAGGCCGTTTGTTCCAAGTTGGTATGTTTGTGTTCAGTTTCACACTGTGGCACAGGTTGAGATTTGGCCTCCTCACACCTTCAATGGCATTTAAACCACTGTATCTTTTGCAGGAAAGATAAACAGGAGTCTGGATGCATTCTCCATTCTGCCTGGCCTCGGTGCAGGTGACCACTGAACCAGAATGAAGGACCCGCAGCCGAGAGGCAGACAAAGAGGGGATATTCCCTTCATTCTCGCTATATGTTTCCTGTCTGTTTCTGTTTTCCCCGCCGGCCGATTTCCTTCAGTTCCATTCAATTGCTCCGGAAGTTCAGATGCGTTTCCAGTTTCTTTTCTGGGCTTCGTTCTCCAGGAAAAGGGATTGTTAGTTTCATTGCCCTCTCTCCCTCTCCCCCTCTCTCTCTCTGTCTCTCTCTCTCTCTCTCTCTCTCGCTCTTTCTCTCTCTTTCTCTTTCTCTCTCTCTCTCTTATCTCTCTTTCTCCCTCTCTCTATCTCTCTCTAATATATCGGTGCATAGGATTTGGGTTAAAATAGCACACACAGGAATTTAAGCGACCCCGCTCAAGTGCTGAAGACAGCGCGCAGAGGTAACGACACACCTCATGTGTGGGATTTATAATCCACGTGTAGACGTTTTAAAATTGATAACATTTCTATTTTAACATAGTTCTCTTACAATATTCGCGACTGCACCTCTGCCTCACCACTTCCACCCCGCCCCAGTGCGTGTATATGATTGTCATGAGCTCCCGTCCGAAAGCTACACGTCTCCCTTCCTCTCCATCCTGTGGCTTTGTGCACGTTCTCGCTGCGAAACTGCTCAACAAGTGTGAGATCTCACAATTGTTTCTCCCATCCAATAACGGGACATTCATTCAAAAGATCTGGGATTATTTTCCACCGTCTTACTACGGGATTTCTGCGCCGTCTTTTTGGGTGCAATGTTAAACCGGGACGGCTTCTTAGAAGGGCATTAAAGACCACCAGGCTCAAACTGAGAGGGGGCGTGCTCGCAGGAGAGTTGTTGCCAGTGTTCTAGCGAACAAACACATCCCACAGTCTGCATCACTGCAACAGGTTGGTTATTATCGCTTTGTGGGACCTTCCTGATTCACCAGACTGATTCCTGGGATGTCAGGACTTTCATGTGAAGAAAGACTGGATAGACTCGGCTCGTACTCGCTAAAGTTTAGAAAATTGAGAGGGGGGGGGATCGTATAGAAACTTACAAAATTCTTAAGGGGTTGGACTGGCTAGATGCAGGTAGATTGTTCCCGATGTTGAGGAAGTCCAGAAAAAGAGGTCACAGTTTAAGGTTAAGGGGGAAGTCTTGTAGGACCGAGATGAGAAAAAAAAAATTCACACAGAGAGTGGTGAATCTCTCGAATTCTCTGCCACAGAAGGTAGTTCAGACCAGTTCATTGGCTATATTTAAGAGGGAGTTAGATGTGGCCCTTGTGGCGAAGGGGATCAGGGGGTATGGAGAGAAGGCAGGTACGGGATACTGAGTTGGATGATCAGCTATGATCATATTGAATGGCGGTGCAGGCTCGAAGGGCCGAATGGCCTGCATCTATTTTCTATGTTTCTATGTTTCCTGTGTCATAACTGTAGAACAATCTGGGAGCAAAATAAAATGGGTTGGTGGAACTGCATCTGTGGAGGGCATGGGTGGGCAACGTTTCAGGACCAGTGCCCTCAAAGGGCCTTAAACATCCCCTGTCCATTCTCTTCACAGATGCCGCTTGACCCACAGAATTCCTCCAGCACTTTGTTTTTTTTGCACAAGATTCGAGGAGGTAGTGCTGTTTAAACGCAAGCCTCTTTTTTCATCTTGTGCCTGTTTGTGTCCACATTCTCGCCACTAATTGTCCTTTCATGCACCGCAGTTTCTGAACAATCCCGAAACACAACTATTTTTCAAAGCGTCTAAACCACGCCCGCGCGGCGGTACATTTTGTTTTACATTGAATTTTCAGATCCCCATCCGCCGTACTTCGTTGCCGCAGCTTTAAGGCTCTCATTGTCCCTGACCGAGTGACAAAGAAACACCATTGAATCGCTTGAATAAGTAGTTTTGTAAGAGTCTGTGAGGCGGGGAGGGAGGGTGGGAGGGGAGGGGGGGGGGGGGGGGGGGGTCAGAGTTCCGAACCCCTGACTCGCCGCATGGCCGCTTCTCCCAGTGTTTGGTCTTCCTTCGGGTTGATATTTGGCCAGGTGATGGGCGATCAGCGATAGTGATGAAAGAAGGATAAGATTCGATGAGCAAACTGTCAACTACCCCGCTCCGAATAACACTCATTGACTCCGTTTGTGAGCGATTGTGTGAGGAACCACGGGTTTGTTTCCAGCACCGGTGCTTTGCACAGATGTAACCTGTCCGTTACCGCTTGCTGCACCCATCCTGAAGTTTACTGTACGCCGGCGCTGGATTTTCCAGCCGCCCCATATTACGCAGATCGGACATATATCTAAAATTGGGACATACATGAGAAAATAGTTTAAATTTGGTTCCATCTGCACTCCTGTTGACGATCACCCCATGAGTCAGAATGAGCATTAAAATAGTGGAGTATGCTTTTCCCCATGTTTTGAGTTCTTATTGTGCAAGTGAGTTGGCAGTTATTTGATTATAAGTATATATGTTGGACAAGGCGCGGCAGATGGAGGTTGGGGGTGGGGTGGGGTGGGGTGGGGGGGGGGGCATATTCCCAACTGTCTGCACCGTTAGACTGCACATAACTCGATGCTTTGTCAGGCTGAGTCGGAGGCAACAGGCTTGTGCAATGCCCTCCACCCACCCGCTTTGATGTGAGAACCGCATGTTTCTGTTCTCATTGGCTCACCCTTAGATCAGTTGCGTGCAATCAGCTTCGGCCAGGGTAAATTGCGATTGGACAGCCGGCCCGTCGCTGGCTTTTATTGTCCGCTGTCCGCTGCCTTCTTTTTTTTTCAATTTGAACGGAACGGGCTGAGAGAGCAGAAGCTATGCACAACGTTAGCAAGCGGAGCACCGGAGCCTGCGACCGACGCTTTCGCTGATCAAGCTCGCCCGAAGGCAGAAACTGAACTCTTGAGGGATGCCGTCGGCGGGTCTGGAGATCGTGGGACTGGGGCTGTGTGTCCTAGGCTGGCTGGGAGTCATGATGTCTTGCGGGCTACCGATGTGGAAAGTAACGGCTTTCATCGAGAGTAACATCGTGGTGGCCCAGACGCTCTGGGAGGGACTGTGGATGAATTGCGTGGTGCAGAGCACGGGGCAGATGCAATGCAAAGTCTACAATTCCTTGCTGTCGCTGGGACACGATGAACAGGCGGCCCGGGCGCTGACAGTCATCGCCTCCATCATGGGACTCATTGGGCTTCTGGTGACTATCCTGGGAGCCCAGTGCACCAACTGCACGGAGGGTGTCACCACCAAAGCCCGGATCGTCGTCAGCGGAGGTGTCATCTTCATCCTATCCGGTTTGCTCGCCCTCATCCCCGTGTGCTGGACGGCCAACACCATCGTCCGCGACTTCTACAACCCCATGGTTCCCGTCTCCAAGAAGCGAGAGATGGGGGCAGCTCTGTACGTTGGCTGGACCGCCAGCGCGCTCCTCTTCATCGGGGGAGCCCTGCTCTGCTGCTCCTGTCCCCCGAAGCAAGACCAGTCGTCCTTCGCCGTCAAGTACACGGCCCCGAGGAGAGCTTCGGCCAACGGGGACTACGACAAGAGGAATTACGTGTGAACGGGTTTTCCCCCGTTAATCCGTCAGACCAGAATTGGACACGGGGGAGCGAGAACATCGTCGAACCCACCAGCTTTCTATTCTGCTTATTCAAAGCAATCCTTTTTTTTTATTTAATGGATTTGTATTGTAAACGAAAAACAGGGGGGTGTTCATTGTATATCTAAAGCTGTTTGACAGCTTTGAGTAGACTGATCGAGAACTGGAAGCGCGCTCCGAAAGTGACTTCACAAGCGATGGTTGAGGAACGTTTGAACAATCATTCGGACATTGATCGATGGCGTTTGCGATGGGCATTTCTGCGAGCGTGGTGAAAGTGCGGGGGCACTCTCCCCTATCTCGGTCCTCACGTCCAGACTTCCTCTGTAGTACCCCGCCGGTCATTGTTATGTGGTCAGTGTAGACTGAGCCTTGTAGAATTAATTAGAATTTTTGATTCATTAGAAAATGTGATGGGGCAGAACGTTGCTTTTGCTCCATGTCACCAGCCAGAAGTAACACCGCGCTTACTCACTGCTTCAGCCAATACTCTTTTCAGATTGTTTTATTGATTATAAATGTAGATGATCACAGACGTTAATGGTGCATAACTATTCATTAGCTCTGCCCTCGTGTTCATAATTTAATGAATCTAAATGTAGTTATTTGGGCGCAGTTGGCTTTATGCATGAGATTTGGAGCCCGGGAGAAAGTGGAATCTTTGGCTGTTTATTGTCACCCACGTTCTGTTAAAGTTCTTGATGGCGAATTCAGTGGGCGACGAGACTTTCCGTAACTCATCAGACTGATTTGAGATCCCACTCTTCCTAAACAGGCGATGGTCGCTTCTCTCGCGTCGAAGAGAAGGGCGAACTCCATTTTCAGAGCGCTGATCCACTCCCTCCCATTGCTAACAATGGTTCAGAAACGCGGACACCTCTCGTCCCGTTAAAAATCTAGCGCCTGCAGTTGGCAACTCTCAGGAGTGAGATTAATGGTGGATATTGATACCTGAGTATGCGTGGGGCGGGACAGTGATGCCGCTCAGTATTAATAACGACCGGAGTCGTATTAAAGCGAACAGTATTAGTGCAGATAATATTAACGTAGGAAATAGTAATGCAGGCAAAATTATTTGGAGGGTGCACCGACACAATTCATGTGCAGTATTACATTTGGAGAGCGTGTGCGTTACTGGAGCGGTGAAAGTAGGGATGGTGACCATGGGAATTAAAAAGTGCTGTCGATGCGAAACGTTCACGGCTTCTCCTCCCACAGATGCTGCCTGAATTGCAGAGGTTTCCCGGCATTTTATGATTTTTATGTGGTGGGTGGATGAATGTGGCGGAGACGGCGTTGTATCATTCTGGGGCAGTGTTGGCAATGGTCTGAGTACCGACTGAGGTAAATTGCTACAGCTGCATCGTGATTTAGGCAGATGTGTGTTTTCTACATTGATTTGCCAAAGTCTTGTGGCTGCCTCATATCACACCGACAGCGCTGCTCTCAATCTTGCGCTGCGAAGCGTCGGAGAGGCGTTTGAATCATTTATGTGAGTTGGTGGTGAGAACTCTCGCCAACAAACCGTTCCCATGACTCGGCTCCCCCCCCCCCCCCCCCCCCCCCTCCTCCCCCACCCCTCCCCCAGCATTTGATCTTTTATCTTTGAATGTGAAAGTAATAAATGCACAATGTGAGCGGTCACGTGGCTCTCCGAGGGGGAGGCTTGCGAGGGATTGCTGGTGAGAGGACGTCCCGTCGCCCTGGTTACCGGAGATGCTGGTGGTAGCCAGGAAACAAGCCATTATCCGTTGGCTCCCTTCCAGTCTGATCCCTTGGTTGTCCAGAAGCCTCGCCTCACGTGTCCTGGCTAAATGCACTGTCAGAAACCCCGGCAGCGCTGCCCCGCAGCGCACAAGGACTTGATAATGACTTAACCACTCATCTGCTTTTCCCAGTGAAGGGGAAAGCAATGTTGCAACCAGAAGAAATTCCAATGCACACTCGATAGTGGGGTGGTGGCAACTTAGGGCAATGGGGGAGAATCGCACTAGGCGCCCATTATTTATACTCGGCAGCCGGTTGCCGCTGGAACCGAAAGCAGGCAGGCAACGTTTACCGCTTATCGTTAAAATAACCCATCTCACCAGCAGCGCAATTTCCCCAAGGCACTACTTACCGCTCCAACCCACCTTCCAAACTGCAGACCGCAAGAAAACAAGTGGCCCTGCTTTTCAATGTGATCATGGCTGATTTGCTCCGGGGCCTCATCTCCCACTCAAAGTCAGATCCCCGTAGCCATCCGTTACTGATCTCACAATCTCTGAAGAGAAGGAATGGGTTCTCGACCCGAAACGCCACCCATTCAATTTCTACAGATATGCTGCCTGTCCCGCTGAGTTACTCCAGCCTTTTGTGTCTATCTTCGGTGTAAACCAGCCTCTGCAGTTTCTTCCTTCACAATCTCTGAACGCTATCTGTCCAACTACCATAAACTTAGCTGCACGGGATAATCTTTGCAACAATATACCCCAGGGCATTATTTAAACTAAACCGTCCACTGCCGCAATAGGGGTCAAATGAAACAAAACTGCCTTTTAAGGGACATTTGAATACTAAGTAGCACAGCCTAGTTTAGACTCCAAAGGACCATCGGCGTAACTAATTCCCTCGGGGCATTGCGTTCTTTTCGCCATTTCGTTTAATTTCCCGAGGGAGATGCAGTGCCCGACTGTAGGAGAAATAAAAACAATAATTAAATAGGAAAATCGCCCACAGTTCGCAATAACAATCGAGCAAAGCTCCCGCTATTATTCCAAAGGCGTAATCCTGGCCAGGAGATTGGCGTCTGTTAGAGTAGGTGTTTCAGACTTTGCCATTATGAGTACAAACCACAATTTACAAGATGCGGCTTTTCCAGGGCCTCTGGCCCAATCCTTAACGGTGTATTTTTTTCCAAAGCGGGAGATATGATAACAGCGAGTCGAACCAGGTAGCAGGTTCATCAAGTATTTGTGCTTCTACATTTTCGTAACCAGTATGGGAAGCCAGCTGCAAACACCCTTCCCACCCCATCACCCCAACCAAAGAATGCCGTCCATCCAGGTTGTCGCTTTGAAAGCCGGGCTCCCAACATTGTACACAACGTGTGAGATGCATCGCAGCGCTTAACTAACCCCAAAGTTAGGAAGCCTGCTTGGATAATTGTAGTGAACGGTTAATAATCACAGTCCTCTTGCATTTTTGCTAATGGAAACTGATTGTGTGCAGGTTCAATGTTTTCGATGCTACCGTGTATCATCTCACATTTATCTATATTAAAACAAAACGATTTCTTAGCCTCTCTATTTAATTTGCTGTGCGCTGTTAATCGAGCCGTCACCTAGCAGCTGCCAAGGCATGTGGATTGGTTGAGATGTAAAGCGATTTTCAAACAGGCACGTCAATAGAGATTTTCTTCCCCCACTCTACTTATTACTCTTCCAACGGAGGCTGGGCGAAGGGATTATGTGCTCTGTTAATTAATTTGCTCGACCTCAATAATTTCTGTTCAAGAAGTGTTCAACTTGCAAATGACCTCTCTTCCCCTTGGTTTCTATGAGAGAAGACGATAGGAATTCGTTTCCCTTCCAAAAAAAACACGAGCCTTTTCCAACTCACCGATGAAATCTTGCCCTGTTTTATCTACCAGGCTGAATCCCCATTTTATACCCACGCACTCATAGTCCATATTAGTGCTCAGTCCCCACTTCCTAAAATGTCTGCTCGGGGAAATGATGGTTGTTGGGTCAAGCAACATGCCAGGGGGTTTGTAACCCAGAACTTCAAAGCAGTGCTGACCAATCTCACAGAAATCCAGGGAAGCCACAAAGAAACTCACGGGTTAGGTTGGGTTGGGAAGGGCGTTGATCGTGTTGATGTGATCTATCGAATTCAAATTCCCACGCCGCTGGAGATCGCCGTTGGAGCAGACGGACAACGTTGGGGGGAAGAGGCTAAATTTAAAGCGCATAGTGGTTTCGGGAACCAATTCCAGAGTTTATAACAGATGGGATTGAAGGCAGTCCTGCCAATGCTGACGAGATTAGTTTCGGAATGATCAAGAGATTAGACCAGTAGATAATTCGGGCGCTTCTGGAAATTGGAGAGAGCAGGGTAGGAGGGGAGGGCATGGATTTGTAAACAGGGAAGAGTATTCTAGAATCCAGTCATCGCGGCATAGACATGATGGGTGAACGTTATTCCGTGGAATTAAAATTAACTAGACCACGGAGAAATGACTCCAGTAGCAGATGCATTAACCCAGCGAAGAAGGGTCTCGATCCGCATCTTCACCTATTCCTTTTCTCCAGAGATGCTGCCCGACCCACAGTGTCTATCTTCATTAACCCAGCGAGTTAGTTTATTCAGGCGTACACATCAGAGGCACATCTTACGCTACCACTAGGGCTCCTTCACCAAAATTTGAGGAGATGGGCCTCGAATTAAACGTTGACAAAACAGGTCCTCTACCATCCAACCAGCCATCTCTGCATCCCCACATCTGACAATGAAGCACAGCAGAACGACCTTGGAAAACGAGGAACTACTCTCCACTTCTGGGGAATCACCTCACATGGACGATTAAAGTTACCATCGCATAAATTATCCGGTGCAACTTTTAACCGTCTGACGAAACAAGGTTTGGAGATCTAAACCGCAAGCCCCAATATTGCCTCGTGGTCCACCTGGCAGAAGCGAAGTATGACCTATTGAGTATTACAGAGATATCGGCAACATCTTCCCTTAAAATATTACATTTCATTAAAACTGGAGTGTTCATCCTGGCATGGATTTGGAAGATTTTAAGATGGTTGGTCTGCCAGGCCAAAGAAACCCAACACCAACGCTCTAATTACAAGGAGGAGCTGGACAGGCAAGCAGAGAAAGGAGTAGACAGCAGCTCCCACGATATCCAAGAGGAAGAGGCGAGTGAGATCATAGGACCCAGGTGGTTTGTCAACACAAAGCAAGTGCTGACATTCCTCAGCAATGGCCACACTGACCACTCCGGGTAGGATGTATTCCGGAGCCCAGCACCAGGCATCACTCACACAGCCCCGTGGAATTTTGGAACTTTTATTCATGCTGTAACTCCCTTTAATCCGATTGCACCGCATGCCTTCGTAGTTTTCTTTCACAGATATAAACCACTGGTTTCAAATTGAACTAAATTCGCAAACAATGTTTTTTTTTTCATCTTACACTGATAACTTTTCCTTAAAGCCCCATAAGTGCAAAATCATCAGTGAGCTTTCCGCAATTCTGGACAGAAAATGCTGAAAGCATTCAGCAACTCAAGCAGCATCTTCTGAAAAAAACGTCTAGGGACTCTCTGATATACAGGAGTCCACACCTGGAACAGCGGATACAGTAGTTGAGATTTAAGGAGGTGCAAGTGAACCTCTGCCTCACATGAAAATACCGCCGGGTCCTTGGACGGAGTCAAGGAGGGAGGTATAGAGACAGGCGTTGCATCTCCTGCGGTGCAAGTGAACCTCTGCCTCACCTGAAAATGACTGTCGGGGCCGTTTGAACGGAGGCTCGGCGATCGTTTCGCTGAACACCTCCGCTCAGTCCGCCTAAACCTACCTGATCTCCCGGTTGTTAAACACTTTATCTCCCCCTCCTCATATGAAAAGCACCTCATATTTCGCTTGGGCAGCTTACATCCCAGCGGTATGAACATTGACTTCTCTAACTTCAAGTAACCCTTGCTTTCCCTCTCTCTCCACCCCCCCCCCCCCCCTCCCCTCACAGTTCTCCGACCAGTCCTGCTGTCTCCGACTATAGTTTATCTCTGGGGTTACACAAAAAGCTGGAGAAACTCAGCGGGTGCAGCAGCATCTAAGGAGCGAGGAGATAGGCGACGTTTCGGGTCAAGACCCTTCTTCATAGTTTATCTCTGTTTGCTCCCAGCTAACATTGATCCATTCTACTTTTTCCTTGATCTTGATTCCGTTTGTCCTGTTTTCACACCTTACACTTCCTTATCTATGTATCCCCCTCTCCCCGAACATCACTGAAGAAAGATCTCGACCCGAAATGTCATCCATGATTTCTCTCCAGAGATGCTGTCCAAATGTTACTCCAGCATTTTATATCTATCTTCGGTTTAAACCAGCATCTGCAGTTCCTTCCTACACATTCCTTCAGCAGAACCTGATTTTCTGTCTTATCCGTGTGACACGGACCATGAAAAATGGCTCTTTCCCCTTTCACCAACTTCCTCTCCTGTCAAGTCCAGACACACGGAAATATCGTTAACTACTGGATAGGCAGCATAATGTTTGGGTCTCACAGCTGCGTTGACTGGTATCTCTAGAGGGGAGGGCTGGGGATGTCGCTGCCCCTATTACAATCACGGCCATTTTCAGTCCCATCTAATTGAATGCGCTCTGTGCAATCGGATTGCTTATCCTCCTGGACTCATCCCTCAGGCTACAACGACCTCATACGCGTTGAGGGGGTGGAAGATTGCAACCTTCACGTGGTCCGCCCTGTTTCGACGAATGCAATCAACCCGGTGTGCACAATCAAATAAGATCAAATAGAACAAGTTGTCTTACACCTTTAGGCTGTGCACGCCATACGCAAGAAGAAGAAGATACGCGTTGAGGTTTTTCCATCGCTACGTTCTCTGTCCCTATACTGGCCTCACTGGTACTCACACTATTATGTCCACCGTGACTGACCAGTTCTACTCTATTTAGTCTAAGAGGTGCGACTGTCTCCTGGATAAAGTATCAAGGTATCTTGTTCGCTCCCTGGTGCTTTGCCGTGTCCACATTTTGAACTCCCAGTTTGATCTGACCCTTTATACGTTAACGCAAGGATTAGGAAAATTAATAATTAACAATTGTTGGAAGAGTAAAGGGACCAGGAAGAACGTCTCGTGAAGAAGTGCGAGAAGTCATTGCGGACAGAAACATAGAAAGACAGAGAATCATAGAATCATAGAAAATAGGTGCAGGAGTAGGCCATTCGGCCCTTCGAGCCTGCACCGCCATTCAATATGATCATGGCTGATCATCCAACTCAGTATCCTGTACCTGCCTACTCTCCATACCCCCTGATCCCTTTAGCCACAAGGGCCACATCTCGCTCCCTCTTAAATATAGCCAATGAACTGGCCTCAACTACCTTCTGTGGCAGAGAATTCCACACTCACCACTCTCTGTGTGAAAAAAGATCTTCTCATCTCGGTCCTAAAAGACTTCCCCCTTATCCTTAAACTGTGACCCCTTGTTCTGGAGTTCCCCAACATCGGGAACAATCTTCCTGCATCTAGCCTGTCCAACCGTTAAGAATTTTGTAAGCCTCTATAAGACCCCCCCCCCCCCCTCAATCTCCTATATTCCAGCGAGTACAAGCCGAGTCTATCCAGTCTTTCTTCATATGGAAGTCCTGCCATCCCAGGAATCAGTCTGGTGAACCTTCTCTGTACCCCCTCTATGGCAAGAATGTCTTTCCTCAGATTAGGAGACCAAAACTGTACGCAGTACTCCAGGTGTGGCCTCACCAAGACCCTGTACAACTGCAGTAAAACCTCCCTGCTCTTGTACTCAAATCCTTTTGCTATGAATGCCAACACACCATTCGCTTTCTTCACAGCCTGCTGCACCTGCATGCCTACTTTCAATTACCCAGGTCCCGTTGCATCTCCCCCTTTCCTAATCGGCCACCATTCAGATAATAGTCTACCCTCCTGTTTTTGCCGCCAAAGTGGATAACCTCACATTTATCCACATTATACTGCATCTGCCATGCATTTGCCCACTCACCCAACCTATCCAAGTCACCTTGCAGCCTCCTAGCATCCTCCTCACAGCTAACACTGCCCCCCAGCTTCGTGTCATCCGCAAACTTGGAGATGTTGCATTCAATTCCCTCATCCAGATCATTCATATATTCAATTCCCTCATCCAGATCATTAACATGTATTCAGTCATGTGGCAGGAATAAGACCAAAGGAAGTGCAAAGCCAACTGTCAGTCTCGGTCACTGCAGTTATATAAATGGGTTTTTTTTAGCTTTTCAGGGAGACACAAATGCACACGGCAGTCAACACGCACTGGAAAGATAACAAAATAACCTTTCAGCCAATATTGCCTGCAAGGTGCATTTTTGTCTCCATCTCACACCACTCTATCTAGGGCCGGCTTGTCCCTATCCCTGGCCGATAAGCTCAGAAGACCATCTGTAAACTGAAAAACAGCTAAACTATGAATTAGTTCGGCCTCCCCGCCACAGGTCTAAACCCTGGGATAGAAATTCACAGCTTCGTCTCCCCACACCTGGGAAGAGGAGCACTTTATAGACGACTTCGGTGAATGTGCAATAATAATAATCTTTCAAGTAAGACAAATTCGATTGAGGAACGTTCACTGGTTTAATGGTACTTTATTGTCACGTACAGAGGTAAAGTGAAATTCCTTTTTTTGCGTACAGTTCAGTAAAAATATTATTATACATAAGCACAGTCTTAAATCAGAATACAGCACTGAGATCTGAGACAGTATACAAGAGTCGCCGTGTTTTGGCGCAATTTTTCAAGATTAATGTCCAAGTTGTTATAAATGTAGTTCTTAATTTGTGAGGAGTCTCCGTGCTTTCTGCTACAGGGAAACTGAATACCAGGATTCTCCCGGATCATATCTTTTAAGTGGCTGAACTGTAGTTGAACTCTCCCGAGTGGCTGAACTGTTCCCAAATCAGGGTTGATAATGACTTCAAACGATCAGGCGACACTAAAGCTGAAACGCAGTTAGCAACGCCAACTCTACATGTACACGTTTCTTGCAGTTTGACTCCATCAATTGAAAGAGATTGTGACAAATAATTTCCAAATTTGACTGCACGCAGAAATTCATCTCCAGTCTTGGTACGTTACAGAATGCAAAGCACAATTCTAACTAATGAGCATGGCACAATCCCAACGTCAGTGCTGACTGGCTCCAGTAAAGACAGCAACATCAAATGTCACACTATGGTGTCGATGTGGAGATAACAAAGGTTCAGGCTATACCTAATCAGGATCATTCATCATGTTCCAGACCAGGATGTATTATGGGACGTTGGCTGGTTGGGGAGAGTGTGGGTGTTCCTGCCAAAAATAACGACAAGTTTCCGCAAAATACAAACATCGAAGTATTTTGTTGCAGGGATTATGAGATACCTAGATATAAGTTGCTGTTTGAAACACTCACAAATCGGGGGAAATTGTCATTGTGGTACCAAGAAATGGTCATATTATTAAGAGCTCTGTTTATATGTACCGTGCATCATTGACACATTCTGAAACACCATCAGTACTGGCCTCTGTCATTGGGGATCACCTAAAAAAAGTCTCCAGTGTGTTCAGAATTTAGATTAAAGTTCCCAAATTAGTCCATGTTTCAAGGATCAACGATAACATTATGTTTACAGAAATGAGTCTCCGATCTTATCAAAGTTAATGTGTTTAAGTAACTGAGAGGCGATGGTTGGTGGATTGAGATTATAAAAACGCCACATTTACTTTGGTGGATTGGTATCAGTCCTTAAGGTTTTTGGGGAAAAACACAGCGGGAAAGCACCAATGAGTAACACAAAGGACCCGGATACATGTTTGAAAAAACTAAAGAATTTGGATTTATAATATCCAAGGCTGTTTCCTTTAATGCTGGGACAATTGTAATGAAACAGTGAGAACCAATTGGAAGAATCCGCCACAGGATACACAAAGGGTCAGGAGAAACCTTTTCAGTCCTTCGATTGGAAGAACAAAGGGGTTAAGAAATATGTGTGACGCTACTGAAGCGAGAGCCTTACATAAAGCTGTTGAAGCATAAAAGTGAGAAGAATTAAACTAATGTATTGAACTATTTCTGAAGTTTTAAAACTCTAATATTCGGAGACATATGTGCATGTGAAAGGATGTGTTGCTGACATTAAGTAAAATATATCTGCATTCACATACACTGTTCGTGGGAGAAGGGAAACCAATGCTCCTAAGCATCCATGGTACCATCATGTGTCAGCTTCTCTAATTATCCACGTTGCGGTTTTATGGGCCTTGATCACTTGTTGTGTTGGCTTAGGCATGTAACACAATGCCAGACTGCATAAGCCAGTCTATATACACCGAGGGTGGGAAACTCAGTACAACTCCGCCAACTCAGTACATTTTAACATTCGGTATATTTTATTTTTTACTAGATTCCAGATTAGTGTTATAATCTGTCGATCTGCGGGTTTGCTTCTTCCGCTGAATCAATGAGAAAATGACATTCACAATTAGACCTTGAACATTACAGCTCTGTGTGCTGAGTCACCACCTTCAGCAACAGAGAAACGGAGCTTATGGAGGATAACCAGAGATAAGGTTGGGATGGGGGAGTGGTGATAAGGACGATTTGCAGCTGTGGTACAATAAAAGAAATACTGAATTTAGAAATACGGGAGATTCAAGTTTTCGTCAGTGTGGGTCACTGGGTGAAGAACACGGTCATGAAGGGAACAAACAAGACTTTCTTAGCTATGACCCTCCACCTAAATCACACTGGGTAATAGAATAGCTTGTTCCGCTTTGTTAGTTACTTGCTTGCATTCCACGATCTTTGCTTTTCTTCCCAAAATAAACTGTTACTTTAGCCAACTTGTGTCAGCCCGAACGCTTCAGATAAACAGAATAGACTTCGACACCAGTGAGGGGAAGCGAGAGTGGCCGCGGGGAGGGGAGTGTTGAACTGTTAAAAGTTGGCGAGGGAGGAGTGACCTGGTGGGGAAGGGAGGGGGTGGGGGGGGGGGGGGGGGGGGAGAATGGTGTAGGGAGGGTAATCTGCAAATTTGCTCTCCCAGGTTTAGTCCAGATTTGTTGCGACGGAAACCTACAATTTCTGAAAGCTTTCCAGTCTTCAATTAGATAAAGAACCCTTCAATTCAAACAAAGGATAGAGAAACGCCATGACAACAGTGGATACTTTTCCTGTTGCTCGGATACCGAGCGCTCGTTATATTTTTTTTATGTAAAAGATGCATTTCTTCAAATGTCAGTTGCTGCTAGCAACAAGGGCTTCGTTTCTGGAGCCGGGGGCGGGGCATTAGTTAATTTTGGTGAACCTATTCGATTTATTTTTGAATTATTAGAGATTAAGAAGGAAGAAAGACGAAAGGTCAATGAAAAAGGATGAGAGGTGCCAGCAACCGTTCACAGACCTGTGGCTTTGGGGAGGCCCAGCGAAAGGTTTGAAGTGGCTTGAGTAGAACAAAGGGAACCTGGTTAGTCTGAGGCGATTATTTAAAAAGGCAACGTTAACGAGAGACACGCACAGGAGGCAGAGGAGGAGGAAAAGGGGAAAAAAAATCGCATAAGGCGTTAACGCACGAACCGAAAGGGCTTACGTGAAAGGCGACAAAACGTGTTGATGGCAAAGAGTCAACAATAATACAAACCTCCACAAAAAGAGCAAAAAAGCGAAAGCAAAAAAAACCCACCCAATTATCCCGTGTTTTGTGGTCACGACATCCGCACGCTCTCTGGCGCTCGAGTGAGTCCAAGCAGAGACTTCAAGTTTCCGAGTGTTTTTCCTGTAGTTAGCGAGTGATAAATGGCCGTCACTCGTGTCAGTAATGGATGGGAGCCCTTTGTGGAGGGAGAATGGGAAATACGCGGGTAGAGACGACGGATAAATATGGAGGGATGTTATCAAAAGCTCAAGGAAGAAGCGCAAGCGGAGGGGGGGGGGGGGGGGGTACGTTGGAGACACAATACACTGCACACGCTAGTTTACAACCCCCCCCCCCCACGCACTCCCACCCCCCACGCACTCCCCCCCCCCCCCCAGAACTCCCACCCCCACCACCACAAGGGGGGTCAGACAGCATCTCTGAAGAAATGGATAGGCGATATCTCGGGTCGGACCTTTCCTCAGATTCATTGTAGACACCCCCCTCCCCCGTGCCCCACCTGTATACCCATTTCTTC